>JARQOC010000007.1:103125696-103334531 GCA_033576535.1 Allobates femoralis | reverse complement strand
AGGATTTTGGTAGTGTGTGTGTGTTTTAACTATTTACTGACTGGATTGGTAATGTGCGAGGCTCATAGAGGCCTGACATTACCAATCTAAGGCTTAATGACAAGCTATCAATACTCAGCTGTCATTAACCCCTTCTACTATGCCGTTTGCCACTGGCACCAGGGCAGCGGGAAGACTCCAGGCAAAGCACCAGGATTGGCGCATCTTATGAAGATGCCAGTTCTGTGGCCACTGTGGCCTGCTATCTTTAGGATGGGGAGGGTCCATGAAAGATGACCTTTCCCACCCTGAGAATAGCAGCTGTTAGCTTTACCTTAGCTGTTGGCTTTACCTTTACTGGTGATCCAAACTGGGGGACCCCACATAATTTTTTTTAATTGCCAGCCAAGAAAAAACTGACAACTGTGGTCTGCAGGCTTTAGCTGTCCACTTTACCCTAGCTGGCGATTAAAAATAAGGAAGATCCTACGTCATTATTTTAAAAACTATTTTTTTCATACGTCACTGTGAAGAGTACCCTTAAAATGTTGGAAAACCTGCAGCTTTTATACTCATTTAGCATATTCAAGTTTTTCATAGAAAAACATATGCTGTGTCAGTGCAGTTTTAGACCTCATGTTATATAGCAGGGCTATTACCCCTAAGTGTTCCATGTTGATTTAATTCATTTTAACTAATTTTGTGCCATGAAATCAAATACCGCATTGTCAGATCCACCGCCTGTAGTTTTTTAATGCATCAACTGTGACATTACTGCATCACTACCATGCTGTCTTGCCTTAACATAAATGGGATTGGTTTACCATGTGGTGGGTGTGGTTTACCATGTGGTGGGTGTGGCTTGCTGCAAGGTTGGGCATAGCTCTATTCAGCAGAGCTCACTCTATTTCTCTGAATGCTCCCAGCAGACCCAGCTATATCCCCTATATGCATGATCCATACCATCATCCATGTAAACGAGGGGGACTACGGGATAATCTTTATTGTCAGGGCTGATGTTATGTTGCTTTGTGCATTATTCCCTGCATTGTCCTATATAGGAGATAGTAAGATAGTACTGGACCTGTATGTGACATAAGGAGTGGGAGGGGTTTGCCATGTGGTGGGCATGATTTACCATGTGTTGGGTGTGGCTTGCTGCAAGGGTGGGTGTGGCTCTATTCAGCAGAGCTCACGCTGTTTCTCTGAATGCTCCCAGCTCTCCCCGCAGACCCCGCTATCTCTCCTATCTGAATGATCCGTAGCATCATCCATGTCAATGAGGGGGTGTAGAAGATTGTCAGGGCTGGTGTTATGGTGCTTTGTGTATTATCTCCTGCATTGTCCTATACAGGAGATGGTACTGGACCTGTGTGTGACATAAGGAGTGGGAGGGGTTTAGGCGAAATGACAGTTCTGTGCTCACTGCTGGCTTACATCCCAGCACAAGCAATAATAGGAAACGTAGTAAAAAGTGAGTAGACGATTCAGAATATGAAATGAATGATATGACAACAGAGCTGGTGCCAGGGCACAGAAAATGAAGCAAAATGCATAAAATAACATAAAACCTGGCAGAAAATGTATATGGAGTTACTTAGGGGGATTATCCTTAAGAATTTATGGCAAAACCAGTAACTGAGTCAGAGAAATATATCAATTCTTTAAGATCAATTGCTCTCCATTGGGATTATTGTCCTGCATCTCTGGAATATTATTAAAGGGGGTTGTCCAGGCTTTTCCTAAAATCTGTATGTATATCTAAGCTGCAGAATGCTAACAGTTTGTAATTTACACCCTGTTAGCTTTTTGCATGCTTTCCTAGATATTAGTATTCTGCATGTGGAGGAGCTGCTCACCCCTGACTAGAGGTGTGTTGTTTTGGAGCCTGGCTGTAACATAACAACTAAATGTTACGCCCAGTCTCCAGCAGGCCCGCCCCATCTCCAGCAGGACCACCTCCATTCACCTATGTAAACGCTGATTGAACCCCGTTGTACTGAGCAGTCATCTCCTCTCTGCATCACTGTGCTGCAGCCCCCCCTCTGTGAAGGAGACGACTGCTCTGTGTCAGCGATGCGGTGTGTGCGGTGAGTCTCCTTCACAGAGGGGATGACTGTGGCACATTGATTCAGAGAGCTAATTGCATCCATTACAGCGCTGGCCCCTGTGAAGGAGATTTACCTTGCACACACCACATAACTGACACAGAGCAGTCATCTCCTTCACAGAGGGGATGGCTCCGGCACAGTGATGCGGAGAGGAGATGCACAGCTCAGTGCAACTTGATTCAATCTCAATCAGCATTTACATAAGTGAATGGAGGTGCTCCTGTTGGAGTCTGGGGCCAGCTTGCTGGAGACTTGGGTGGGCCTCTTAGAGATGGGGCGTGCCTGCTGGAGACTGGGCAAAACGTCCAGATGTGACGTTACAACCAGGTTCGAAAACAACGCGCCTCTAGGGCTGAGCAGCTCTTCCACACGCAGAATGCTGATATCTAGGTAACCATGCAAAATGCTAACAGGGTGTAAATTACAAACTGTCAGCGTTCTGCAGCCTAGATGCACAAACAGATTTTAGGTAAAGCCGGACAACTCCTTAAACCCTCCTGCTTCACATACTTTTGCTGCTGGTTCTCTTGATTGCTTTGCTTCTTCTTCTTTTGCTTAGTCCACTGCTTCTTGTCTTGCTTGTTCTTCTGCTTCTTCTCTTTCTTGCTCCGCTGCTGCTTCTCTTGCATGCTCTGCTGCTGCTGCCGCTGCTTTTTCTAGCTCTGCTGCTACTTTCTCTGCTACACGTTGTTTTTTTGATTTTTTTGCTACTTTATCACTTACAAGATCTGCTTCACGTTGTTTTGCTGCTTCTTTTCTTTCCTCCTCTGAGATTAACACATTATATTGGAATTTATCCTGCATCTTGCATTTCTCTCTGTGTACGAGATGTCCCAGCTCTTTGTACCATCTTGAGTGTTCTGGGGTGATTTGATCATCTGTGACCACTTGCAAAAAGTCTTCTACGACCTCTTTTTGCTTTGATCGTGCTCTGGATTTTAGCGAGTCCTCAATGTCGTCCAGCATTTTTTCTTCATACTTCTTACGGAAGTAAAATTCTGAGATGCCACAACAACATTTGTCCAGGAATAGAGACAGAATAATCATCAATGATATGGCGCCAATACCACACATCTGTAGAAAAGAAAGGCATCCACATAAATATTATTTGGGAAGGGGGGAAACAGAAGACATCCAATAATGTATCCGGAACACTGAATTATCACCATTAATATTCTTTTGTGTCCTCCCCACCCAGGAAATGTATGATAAGACCATGTCCCTGTACGGTCAGACACATCCATTACACAGTGCACAGCAGGGACACATATACAAAATTATCTCAGCAGAGGAGATATGGTATGATCAGTCCATGTCCCTGCACAGTCAGACACATCCATTACACAGTGCACAGCAGGGACACATATATAAGATTATCTCAGCACAGAAGATGTGGTATGATCAGACCATGTCCCTGTACGGTCAGACACATCCATTACACAGTACATAGCAGGGACACATATACAAAATTATCTCAGCACAGGAGATATGGTATGATCAGTCCATGTCCCTGCACAGTCAGACACATCCATTACACAGTGCACAGCAGGGACACATATATAAGATTATCTCAGCACAGAAGATGTGGTATGATCAGACCATGTCCCTGTACAGTCAGACACATCCATTGCACAGTACATAGCAGGGACACATATATAAGATTATCTCAGCACAGGAGATGTGGTATGATCAGACCATGTCCCTGTACGGTCAGACACATCCATTACACAGTACATAGCAGGGACACATATATAAGATTATCTCAGCGCAGGAGATGTGGTATGATCAGACCATGTCCCTGTACAGTCAGACACATCCATTACACAGTACATAGCAGTACACGTATATAAGATTATCTCAGCACAGGAGATGTGGTATGATCAGACCATGTCCCTGTACGGTCAGACACATCCATTACACAGTACATAGCAGGGACACGTATATAAGATTATCTCAGCACTGGAGCATTATTATTACACACATCCAATTGTAGAAGTCATTATTATTCCAACATCTATTGATTAAAATCAACTTTGTTTGTGTGAAAACCTCTTTAAGCATTCATAGCAAAACTAATAACTGAATCACGGTAGTGCATAACCTTATTAAATAAATACAACGTCAGAGGTAGAACATCATGTGAAAAATGACAGTCATGAAATATTTACCATAACTAGAGAAGCAATTGTAACTACTAATAGACACGAGAACAATTATGAAGCCATTTCCAATTTGTAGTTCATCAATCTACAGTGAGAGATTATTCACAAGCAAAATCTTCCCACGGGTGGATGACCCAGAAAATTCATCCTAAAATCTGACTATACGATCTAAGAGACCCAAGATCTACAGCTCCGACTCTAAAGGCCTTGGATAGTGTGTACAAGTAGCAGTACAAATAGAAAAAGACTGAAGGGTGGATTCTCTGGAAGGGTTGTCAGGAGAAAGTCTCTTATTGCTACAAAAGGAACATGGCAGCACATCGAAAATGTGTAGACCACAAGACTTCTGGAACAATGTCCTTTTGGACAATTGAGACAAAAATATGATATGTTGACAATATTGCCCTTCATCACATTTGGCAGAAACCAAACACGAGTCGACCATGAATTCCTCTCTGTACCAAAGTATTCTAGAGTCACACGTGAGGCCGTCTATCTAAATTCTTAAGCTTGGCTGAAACTGGGTCATACAACAGAACAATAATCCCGAGTAGCAGAGATACGTCAGAGAGGCTGAATAGGAAAGGACTGAAGGGCTGCATTAGTACAGTTTATGAAAGGTAGTATAGTTCTGCGAGGAGGAAAGAAGGAATTATGTGGCAAAACTTCCAGGCTTTAATTCATATTATAAAAAAGAAATTGCAAACAAAGCATAGTAGTGCGGGAGAAACAGCTCTCAGGTGTATCAACCACCAACTGAGCTTCCAGATGACAGCCGTTTCATGCCAGACCCATTGAAGTGCATGCAGGCACGAAACGGCCGTCGTCTGGAAGCTGTTGGAGGTTAATACACTTGAGAGCTGACTCCCCCGCACTACCTCTACACATGAGATAACAGACATGGCTATATCAGGAGAACTATACTACATTCCTAATTGGAGGTATTTGCTAATATTATTATTATTTTTACATATTGGAATAGGATCTTGGAGATGGGAATAGCCATTTAAGTATTCAAAACTGCTTCTGTTATTTGGCTTAATGTGCAAAAGATAAATAATGACGTGGTGTAAATTCACATATGCTTTTTTTTTTATCTGAGATTGTAGTCACCAAATTTTAAGACATTCTAATGTCCAGAATTTTTTTCCACAATGGTCTGACCATGGTATTCAAAAATATGTCCTTAGTTTTTCTCATGGATGTATTTATAGTATACAGGGAGCTTCACTTAATGTATCTCTGTATACAGGGATCTCCCCTAGTGGTGACTGCAGACAGGATCTTATCATGTGTCTCTGTATACAGGGAGCTCCCCTAGTGGTGACTGCAGACGGGATCTTATCATGTATCTCTGTATACAGGGAGCTCCCCCTAGTGGTGACTGCAGACAGGATCTTATCATGTATCTCTGTATACAGGGAGCTCCCCCTAGTGGTGACTGCAGACAGGGTCTTATCATGTATCTCTGTATACAGGGCCCTCCCCCTAGTGGTGACTGCAGAAAGAATCTTATCATGTATATCTGTTTACAGGGAGCTCCTCCTAGTGGTGGCTGCAGACATAATCTTATCATGTATCTCTGTATACAGAGAGCTCCCCCTAGTGGTGACTGCAGACAGGATCTTGTCATGTATCTCTGTATACAGGGAGCTCCCCCTAGTGGTGACTGCAGACAGAATCTTGTCATGTATCTCTGTATACAGGGAGCTCCCCCTAGTAGTGTCTGCAGACATAATCTTATGTATCTCTGTATACAGGGAGCTCCCCCCAGGTGACTGCAGACAGGATCTATCATGTATCTCTGTATACAGGGAGCTCCCCCTAGTGGTGGCTGCAGACAGAATCTTATCATGTATCTGTATACAGGAGCTCCCCCTAGTGGTGACTGCAGACAGGATCTTATTATGTATCTCTGTATACAGGGAGCTCCCAATAGCGGTGGCTGCAGACAGAATCTTATCATATATCTCTATATACAGGGAGCTCCCCCTAGTGGTGGCTGCAGACAGATTCTTATTATGTATCTTTCTGTATACAGAGAGCTCCCCCTAGTGGTGACTGCAGACAGAATCTTATCATGTATCTCTGTATACAGGGAGCTCCCCCTAGTGGTGACTGCAGACAGAATCTTATCATGTATCTCTGTATACAGGGATCTCCCCCTAGTGGTGGCTGCAGATAGAATCTTATCATGTATCTCTGTATACAGGGAGCTCCCCTAGTGGTGGCTGCAGATAGAATCTTATCATGTATCTCTGTATACAGGGAGCTCCCCCCAGGTGACTGCAGACAGAATGTTATCATGTATCTCTGTATACAGGGAGCTCCCCCTAGTGGTGGCTGCAGACAGAATCTTATCATGTATCTGTATACAGGAGCTCCCCCTAGTGGTGACTGCAGACAGGATCTTATTATGTATCTCTGTATACAGGGAGCTCCCAATAGCGGTGGCTGCAGACAGAATCTTATCATATATCTCTATATACAGGGAGCTCCCCCTAGTGGTGGCTGCAGACAGATTCTTATTATGTATCTCTGTATACAGAGAGCTCCCCCTAGTGGTGACTGCAGACAGAATCTTATCATGTATCTCTGTATACAGGGAGCTCCCCCTAGTGGTGGCTCCAGACAGAATCTTATCATGTATCTCTGTATACAGGGAGCTCCCCCTAGTGGTGGCTCCAGACAATATCTTATGTATTTATATATGCAGGGGTATATTAGCTCCAACACCTATAAATAAATCTCTTCTTTTTTTCTCTAAAGTCCAGATCAGTTTTAAAATAGAACATATATTTTTACCTGACTTATTGCCTTTATATTGGATCCATTGTCTGTTCCCCACAAAGATGTCACAAAGCAATCAGCGTATCGGCCATCTGCTAATAAAATGAAGAACCACAGCAGGGGGCCGTATAGGATTCCCATAAAGGTGTACAATATCTCACCGCGGGTGCATGGTCCTTTAGAACAACATCCACGAGAAAATTTACAGCCCAAAGCAAAAAGGACTACGAGAGGAACCCCAAAATATACCGCACTGTAGGCGATGGCAACTCTCTCATCATCGGGGCATTCGAATTCGGCTTCCAACAATTTTTCCAGCAGGAGCAACAAGATCGCCAGGCATGATGTCCCCAGGACGTTGTGATGTTGAAGGATGAAGGTTCGGAAGTTCGGCATTGAAGGCATTATGGTAAGATGTAAAAATCCTTTAAATCTGGTGAAATTTGGTAACGCCAAGTAACTGTGGCTCCTGCCCAACTTCTGTTCCTTTATAAGTTCTTTGATGTGTTGAAAGAGTTGTTGAGTTTTCCTGGCCGGTGACTCTACCAGGCAGATGAACTGAACATGCTCTCCGGTATCTCTAATAAATATTATAGATGACGAAATCTGAAACTATTCCAGGTGCACAGCCCTATCGGAATACATTAAATGCTGTTCCGTTGCACAGGGTGATTTTATATAGCAACCTCTAGTACAGGGTTTCCCAACCTGTGGCCCCAGGGCCTGTGATGTGTGGCTGTCTGTCCGCTTGGGGCATTAGCACCAGGTCTGTCAAACAGCTACTAAAAGCAGGTCTCCAGATGGTAAATTTTTTGAGTAGCCCCATACAGAAGAGCAGATCTGAATGAAGGTAGCGTAGGAACTAGGGCTATGCCAAACATTCAACTCCTCCATCCCCCTGAATCCGATTCCGACTACACCAGAATGGACACCGACTCCGAATCCACAACCAGGGTTATGAAGTCAATAAGCCAAACATCCAACTCCTCCATTCCCCTGAATCCGATTCCGACTACACCAGAATGGACACCGACTCCGAATCCACAACCAGGGCTATGACGTCAATAAGCCAAACATCCAACACCTCAATTTCACTGAATCCGATTCTGACTACACCAGAATGGACACCGACTCCAAATCCACAACCAGGGCTATGACGTCAATAAGCCAAACATCCAACACCTCAATTTCCCTGAATCCGATTCCGACTATACCAAAATGGAGACCGACTCCATGACTCCGAATCCACATCCATGGCTGTGACGTTAGTAAGCCAAACATCTGACTCCGACTCCTCAATTTCCCTGAATCTGACTTTTGACACCATCAAAATGGACATCAACTCCGACTACACAACCAGGGCTAAGAAGTCAATAAGCCAAACATCCAACTCCCGACTCCTCGATTTCCCTGAAGCCAACTTCACCAAAATGGATACCAACTCCGACTCCACAACCAGGGCTATGAAGTCAGTTAGCCAAACATCCGCCTCCACCAAAATGGATACCGACTCCATGACTCTGACTCCACAGGCTTGGTTGGAATCCCTGGATCTTGGTATACTGCTTCAGTGATTTATGTTTAAAAGCTTTGACTATCATCATACCAGTAAAGGGGGCGCAGGGGGTCACTACTGAGAGGGGTGGTGAATTGCAGAACTTTTGTTTGGGAGATGGTCCTTTGGATCAAGGCTAGACATTTCCTATGGGGGAAGTGAGGAGGGTTGTTGAAGACGCAGATTATTCAATATGCAATTTGCTTGTCTGTAATTAGCCCATGGTCCAGTTACAGACCTGTGACTGTAATGACACGCTCTCGGCTTGAGCCCAGGACTAAGCATATAAGATATTAGATATACAATGGAAAGATGTTGGCATTGTGGGGGTCAGCCTGAGCTGAATGTGATCCACAGTGGCGTTACTCGAAGCTCATAGGCCCTAATGCTAATGCTCCAACAGGTCCTCAATTATTGCAAATCTTTAATATCAATAATCTTTTTTCTATAGGTCAAAAGGGACCTTTGGGGGCCCCTAGGTTCCAGGGCCCGGGTGCGATTGCAACCCCTGCACCTGTTGTAGTTACGCCCCTGGTGAGTAATAAACCCTTTCCTCTTCTCTCTAGGAAGCAGAGGAATAACTTTAGAGGGAAACATTTTTGCATTTCCATTATTTCTCTTTCTTTTTTATTCTTATTTGTATTTCTTTATTTTTCTTTTTTCTTGTGAGCACTGTATTTGGGCTATTCAATTTTGAATACGCTTAGTCTTTGTATGCTCTAAAGAATCCATGCAGAGTGTATGACCCCTTTGTTGGACAGTAGTATATATTTCGGGGACTCATCACCGTGTGTGTTTGAGTGGTGGCAGTATGTTGTGTAGCTGGCAGGAGCGTAACTACAATAGGTGCAGAGGTTGCGATCGCAACTGCTGTCTAGGGGGGCCCCAAAAGTCCCTTTGGCCCATAGAAAAAGATGAATATTATTAAAGATTTGCAATAATTGGGGGCCCCGTTGGAGCTTTCGCATCGGGGCCCCTGGGCCTGAAGTTACGCCACTGGTAGCTGGGGTGTGTGGACTGTGTCAGGGTATGATTTAAACTAAAGGGTGCCATAGGGTCTTATCTCCTTAATATGGTCAAAATACCGTATAATGTACTGCTCACCTTGTCCAGTTGTGTGACCCACAACCAGTATGTATGCCTTATACAGTTGCCGCTAGATCCACCATTCCACATGGATGACCGTGCAAACTGTGATAGTGAAAGTGTGTATATGGCAATTTGGTGGCAGTGGTGGCACAGAGTTTACTTCTGTTTCGGCATGGTTTATTCAATTATTTTTCTGCAATAAAGGACTGACCTTGGAAACAGTTTCCTTTTTTCAGTGGTTTCTATCATTTATTTGGCAAAAGCCTGTTTACCAATTTGGCTACAAGAAACTGAGCAAGAAGAAAAACTGAGCAAAGAGGAATTGAGGCAGAATTAAATCAAATCATCCGATTATTGGTGCCTTGATGGAGCAGGACTCGGAGCAGTGTATGGTGGCACCTGAACAGAACTGTGAGGAAGCTCAGCTCAGAGAAGCCAAGCAATCGACCATGTCCCAGAAACAACTCCTGAGGCTGCCAACATCATCAGCTCTGAGGAAAACTTGTTCATTGTTTGCAAATTGCCTTACAACATCTGGGAGCGAGTGATGCCAGTATCCACCTGCAGATTATTCCACATTACCAACAGGCTGCGAGAGAAGCTGCACACGTCAAGAGAGAGTTCCAGCTGGAGATGGCCCGACTATAAGGGAAAATCATTGTCAGCCATTCCCAGGACATAAATCCAAGAAAACCCCTTTTGGAAAATCTCCCTTTAATGGGGAAAGATGGGGATTTGGATACCTGAAGAAGGAGAATATCTCTCAGAAACGCATCGAAAAATAAAAATCAACATTGCTTTTTCCTTGTTCGGTGTTTATTCCAACAGCAGCGCGGCATCATCCCATCAATCCTGTCTTGGATTATCCTTGCTAGGGGTGCTGCAGCAGCCGTTTCTTCCCACAGGATCACAGAATCTCAGAAGCTTTCAGAATTTGGCTGAAAAGGAGGTTTGCCGGTCAGGAACCCCTCTCCCTCTGCCAGACGATCACCAGGGCGTTCTACATCTACTTTCTCCGGGGCCCCTGGGACCAGACATGCTTTCATTGTGACATGCTGTTGCTTTATCTATAACAACACCTCATGTAAAGCGCCATGGAACCTAATGGCGCTATATAAATAAATAATAATAATAATAATAATAATAATATGGGACATGTTAGCGACAACAAATCTGTCGGGGTCCCAACCTTCTGTTTTATTTGTGGCCGGCACTGAAGTGAGGACTAACCATAACTGTCAACCTGTCTGTGGGCAATAAGATTACAGTTGGCCTCATAGATACGGGAGTCCAGAGATTGAGACTTTTGAGTATATAATTGTAGGAAAGACCATGTTTGTAACCTAGGTTGAGGGGTCAGCCCTGCCGTTCCCATAGATTGCGTGTATCTAGAGTAGGGAAAGGACTGCGGGAAGTGGGATTATCAGACACTATCCCTACCAATGTGTTGCCAGGCACAAGCCTGGGTAGGATGGTATCTCAATATGTCACTGTCTTGCAGAAGGGGGAGGCAAGCAACCCACTTGCTTGATTCGGAGAAACGTACAGATGTGGAGAGAGAATGAATGTCCAAATGGATAGTGCACTGAACCTGTATAGAGGAGATGTGGAGGAATGTATGACTCACCGTGGCCGGGACTCCGGTTTAGACAGGCTGAAGCTCCTTCCTCCTTGTCACGGGTGGGCCGCGCCTGCCGGTAGTGGGGCCCGGTTGAGTGCAGATCAACAGTTGAAGACGTCTTGTAGGAACAGATTAAAGGGGTTTAATTTATTCGTGACCCCACCTATGAGTAGTTTCGGTAATCGTTACCGATGCTGCGGAACCTCCGGGGGATGGACAGCAGCAAGATGGAACGCTCCCCACAGGCTGAGCGGTGGTCCCCGGAGGCTGGAGCTGCTTAAGATGTTGTGCGGCAGCTGCGGTTACCTTGTAGTGCGGACGGACAGTTCATAAGGAAGCACGGACACAGAAAGTCTCTGCAACGGGTCTTTACTGTAACCAGCAGGCAGTACATGGTATACAGTTTACGGGTAGTGGACCGGGTGGACTCAGCAGTGATAGTGTCCCTTAGAGATCCGCAAGTGTTCCTCCATTCTAGCTAAGTGCTTTGCCATTGTCGCCCAGGAATACCAGATCGGGTACGGGGAGGCTGCTTCAATGCCCTATCCAAGATGTACGTTGTGGATGTTTTGGGGAGCCTTGGGTCCCTCAGTGGGTACACCGCTGGTTAGACGACTGGAAGTTGGCTGGTGGTGGGGTGCTCCTGTGAAGCTGCTCCTCCACGCTTCTGGTTCGCGTAGCAGAGGTGAACTGCTGCCAGCTTCGGTACCAGTGAACCGGCTGTGAGTTTTGGGCACGGGAGTATTTTGGAACCCGTGGTTAATGATGCCCGATCCCGGTTGTTGAGGCCTCAGGTGCTGACACCCGACCGGTGACGGCCCGGGGGCTGCACGGGGTGCGGAGCCCCCGCTCCTACTCCAAGTTCAAGTTCTCTGTTCTAGACTCTGATCTAGACTCTTCTGCTCAGACTAAGTGTCTGTTCTCCCTACACACTTCCCTAGCACTCCGCCCACCAGGACCCTGGATTGGCCCTCTGTTCTAGGTGATGCATGCAGGGTTGGATCTCAAAGTTAACTGGGTCACTGCTGTGTCAGAGAATATTGCGGCTGCATTTATGGCTGCAATACCCTCCTGTGACGCACTCGTTGCGGGGCGCCACATGTACTTATGTTGCAGCTTTGACTGGCGGTCAGTAGGGTTGTGGAGACAGTAAGCCAAACCTCCGACTCCTCAATTTCCTTGAATACGACTCCAACTCTGACGCCACCAAAATGGACACCAATTCTGACTTCGACTTTATGACTCTGACTCCACAGCCCTGGTGTGCAGTCGGTAAGCCAAACCTCCGACTCCACCAAAATGGAAACCAACTTCAACTCCACAGCGCTGGTTGTGCAGTCGGTAGGCCAAACCTCACGATTCCCAACTCCTTAGCTTCCCTGAATACAACTCTATCTACGACTAAGCCAAAATGGACACCGACTCCACAAATCCGACTCCCAGTCCACAGACCTGGCAGTCAGGTTGCTGCTAAGACTCAACCCCAGATTAGTAGACAAATCCTAGTCAGAAATGCCAGGAAAAGAGGCCCCTAATACTACCCACATGGCCACTCTACGAGGATCCAATTAGTATACTCGGGAGACCTTGTGTCTAACCAAAGTCTGGCCTCTCCATTAGGCCATTACCTGCAGACTGATGGAGCTTCCAGAGAACCTTGCTAACATGTCAGTCTGGAGTTGCTGAGGTGTCTTATAGACAAACTTACCTTGCTGTGTTTGTCAAGGTAAGAATATGCTACTAGAACCAGGTAAAGCTGTATATGAGGACTATCTCCTCCGACACCGCAGAGTCTTGATAATGTGAGAGGTGTCTGGTTGTTCCCCATCTATTCGGGGAACAGTTATGAGAATTGCTCATGAAATCCCTCTTGCCTGGAATCTTGGAGCTCAAAAGAGTAAACCTTGTTTGTCACATAACGTTTGTTGGCCCAATATGTAGAATGACATAGCCAATGATTGTCGATCTTGCACAATTTGGAAAGTTGGAATCAGGGCTGTGGAGTCGATAAACCGAACCTTTGACTCCTCAATTTCCCTGAAACCATCTCCATGACTCCCTCATACACGGCTCATACTTAGGTGATAAATTTATTGTAGTACAATGGTAACATCAGGCATTAATCATTATTATAATACAATAATCAAGATATTTAGATTTGAGGAGTCGTATTTGGTCCATTTTATACCGACTCCAACTCTGACCACTAAAATGGGATCTGACTCCACAGGTTGGGAAGACTGTGAATATTCAGCTGCTCCATTGATACCATTGATGAGCCTTTCTAGCTAGTGGTTGTTGATAATCATAGGACCACTTGTAATACCTAGCAGTTCTGGTAAAAGCTTTTTTCTCTATTACGCTACGCAATATCCAGAAGCGGTGACGTTGGCCTTCATGCAAGCTGAGAAGGTCATTGATGCTCTACTGACTGTATTATCTCGTTTGGGTTTTCTCGGGGAACCCAATTAATCTCTAATCTAATCCAAAGCCTCTGCAAGAGAATATAAGCGCAACATCTTGTAACCAGTCCCCAACATGCTTAGATGTAAATATTCTCTAAGAGACATGCAGCCTGGCACATGAGAATTTGACCCAGGTCCAAACCAACCAGATACTCTGGTTTGACAGTAATTCCAAACTGAAGGTCTATGAAGTGGGGCAGAACGATTGGGTGTTGGTTCCTATTTGCAGAACAAGTTACGGGCGGAATGGGAGGGTCCTTACACTGTATATAAGCTTTAAATTATGTTAACTATGTTGTGACCCTGGATAAACAGGGATGCCTGTGCCTTGCCCGTCTGCAGTATGTTGTTGGACTTGGTGACGAGGACTCTGTGTACCGAGTCCCAGGAATCCGTAAACTTTACCCTTGAGCTACGACACAGTCAGAGGCAGGAGGAAGCGATGTGCTCGGGAGACGGCAATTATCCCGTGCACCATTAAAAAAGGGGGAGGTGTAAGGGAAATTATAACGTCAGCAAAATAACATTAGATTGTCTGCCATTCACATGATTGACACTACAACGAGGATATACACTTATTACCAAAAATCAGAACTGAGGGGGGAATCGATGAGACTTCAAAGGGCGGTCAGATGATCCTGTGTGGAGGAGTTTAAAGAAACAAAAATTATTTAATACTAGATGTGAGCCTGATGCTAACACATCAGGGGTGTTGACATCACTATGGGGGTGGGCTCTGTGGCGCTGGGGCAGCAGCCATCTCTCCCCCTATGCAGTCTCTCTCCTGTCCGCTGTCTCTCTCTCCACTGTGCGCTCTCTCTTTATGACCCCCCCTGTGCTTGCACTCTGGCCCCACCTGTGTGCTCTCTCTGCCACCCTGTGCGGGCTCTCTGACTCTCTGCCCCTGGAGTGCTCTCTTTCTTCCCCCTATGCCCCTCCTGTGCTCGCTGTCTGGCCCCTACAGTGTGCTCTCTCTGCCCCCCTGTGCTCGCTGTCTGGCCCCTACAGTGTGCTCTCTCTGCCCCCTGTGCTTGCTCTCTGAACCCCTGTGCACAATCCATTTGTCCCCCCATGCACTATCTCTGCCCCCCGTCTGTGCTCTCTGCCCACCCTGCATTCGCTCTCTGCACCCCTGCGCTCATGTGGTGGCGACATGAGGAAGATGAAGGTGACATGAGGAACTATACCTGTGTGCGCAGGTGCAGTTTCTCATTCGGCGGGAAGTGGGGACCAGGCTGGGTGGCATATGTGGCAGGTTGCTGGTGTCGGCGGCACTGCTAGTGGGCACCATATTTACACACCCATTACTTGGGGTGCAAATATGGGTGCCGAGCCAGAAGTGGATCGCGTGTAATACAGAGACAACTGGACGGAAGTTGATGATCGACGTCACAAGGTCAATCACAGAAATTAGAAGAAGGAAAAATATAGCTAAAAAGGGTCTTATCTGTGATATAAATTAGCTCGTGTAAAGGAATGAGACATACCTTTGAGGGTTGTGAGAAGTCACAACCACTATCCAAGCCTGCAACAGCTGCAGCGGTCCTCAAGGGAGAAGTATACAGCCACCGGTGAAGAAAGAGTTAAATGACCGCGCTGCTGGAATCAAGCAAACATCAAACTTTGAAGGACATCAGTTTTTGGCATTATAGCTGTGGTTTATTAGTCAACGCATTTCAGGGCTCTAGGGCACCTTCCTCAGGAAAAAAACAATATCCTTGGTTTGTCCTGAGGAAGGGGCCCTAGAGCCCTGAAATGAGTTGACTAATAAACCACAGCTATAATTCCACGATTGATGTCCTTTGGAGTTTGATGTTTCCTTGATTCCAGCAGCGCGGTCATTTAATCCTTTCTTCACCGATGGCTGTATACAAGGTAAGTATATTATAGATGCAACATGCTCACCCCATGCTTAGCCCATGGTCCCATTACAGACCTGCAAATTCAATAATATAATCTAAGCCGTCCTGGAAACTTGAGCACACGACCACGAATATAATATAAAAAATGGGCTACTCAATAGGAAGATTCTTACGTGTGATGGTCCGTCTGAGCTCAATGTGATCCATAAACCCTTTCAACTACCCTCAAGGAACAAGAAGAATAAATATAGATGGAAAGTTAGGTATTTCTGTTATTTCTCTATTATTTTTTGCTTATTTGTGTCACTTTGTTTTCCTCTTTTTCCACCTTTTCTTGTTAGCACTGTATTTGTTTGGTCCTTGTATGCTTTAAAACCTCCATAGCCTTTCAGAGAGTGTGTGACCTTTTGACTCTTGGACAGTAATGCATATTTCGAGGGACTCA
Source organism: Allobates femoralis (assembly GCA_033576535.1). NCBI lineage: Eukaryota > Metazoa > Chordata > Amphibia > Anura > Aromobatidae > Allobates > Allobates femoralis. The sequence goes on along the minus strand of JARQOC010000007.1, from coordinate 103,318,452 downwards.
TCAACCCCGTGTGTTTGATGAATGATGACAGCGTGTCGTGTAGCCGGTTTGTGTGGATGGTGTCGGGGTGCGATTTATGCTCACTTTGTATCCTGTAACAGAGATTGATTACTGAATTAAGTGAGAAGAGATAAATTAACCCTTGCAGTTGGATCTCCCATCATCACCACCAACCAATAAGTCAACTAATGTGCCCCAGATTACACATCCAGCATGAGCCACTTTGATAAATTTGGTGCATTTACAGACTACCTTGTTTAGTTTAATGTTGTTTTATAATAGAAATATTTTATATGTGTTATTAAAGGGAATCTGTCATACGTTTTTTGCCAAGTAATCTGACGGCAGCATGATGTAGGGGCAGGTACCCTGATTCCAGTGATGTATTACTTAGTTTACTGAATGCAGCAGTTATGATAGAATCCCAGTTATCTCTGCTGCAGATCTCAGTTGTTGAGCTGTGTATAACCCACAACACAGCTTTCTGTGTACATTGTATAGAGACGAGAGCTGTTAATCAGTGCTGGGGATGTGGTTGGATCAGAATGCACTAGTCCATTGGTGATAATCTCCTGCTGATAATACATTGATTGTATTGAAACAGTAAAACACAGCCCAGTTAGTCACACCTTTGGAATCAGGGTCTCTGTGTCTACATTATGCTGCTGTCAGATCACATATCAAAAATCTGCTGACAGATTCCCTTTAAGTCTTCACGATATTTTACATATATTTTCATCTTAGCCAGGAAGGGTTTTCGACAAAATGATTTAAAGTTTCATCATTGGGGCACAGGAGCTGTGCCCGCATGATTGCCCACAGGAGCTCATCTTGAGTATTGGTCGACCTCCAGCTGTGACAACCAGGGCCAGTACCCTCAGCGCCCCTGGATGTTTAACCCCCTAAATGCAGCGATCAACAGCAATTGCAGCATTTAGGTGGCTGGGCAAGGGCATGTGCTCACTCTCCCACCTAATTAGTACCCCGACTACATGATCACATGGACCCAATCATTGCCAAGGCAACCCAAAGTCAAATGACGACCTCTGGGTCTGTCATCTACGGTGGCCTGTTAGACCATTCCAGGAGAATGGTCTAAAAGGCTTCGGTCAATGAAACACTGTTAGGTATACTGTACTGCAATGCTAATGCTTGTACATTGCATTACATCATAGCAGCGATATGGGTAATAAAAGTTACTGTCCTCCAAGTCTGCCATCTAAATATGGCCTGTTAGACCATGCCAGGCTCATGATTTAAAAGGCTTCTGTCAGTGTAGCACTGATAGATATACTGTATTGCAATGCTTGTACATCACAATACATCGTAGCAACGATAAGGGTAAAAAAAGTTAATGTCCTGGATCTGCCATCTATGGTGGCCTGTTAGACCAATCCAGCAGCATGGTATAAAAGGCTTCTGACAGTGTAACACTGATAGGTATACTGTATTGCAATGCTTGGGCTTTGCAAAACATCGTAGCAGCAATATGGGTAATAAAAGTTAATATCCTCTGGGTCTGCCATCTACGGTGGCCTCTTAGACAAATCCAGCAGCATGATCTAAAAGGCTTTTGTCAGTATAACATAGATAGGTATGCTGTACTGCAATTCTTTTGAATTGCAATACATTGTACTAATGATAAGGGTAATAATAAACAGTTAATGTCCTATATAGGGACTAAATACAAAAGTGGGGAAAAAATAAAAAATATAATTAAAAAATATAAGGAAATAAAGAACAAAAATATGTAAAAATATTATACCAATAAATACATATATTTATGTATAAACAAAAATAAAAAGTACACATATTTGGCATCGCTGTGTCGGAAAGAACCCAATCTTTAAAATTGTAACACTAGTTACCCCCTTCACTGAAATCTGTAAAAAAACAAACCAAAAACTTAGCAACAACTTTTCAGAAAAGTGGAATAAAATGCGATCAAAAAATTCCTATGCAAATAAAAATGGTATAAAAAAAGCCGCCATACAGCTACATGAGGAAAAAATTTGAAATCTGCACATCTCAGTATACAACAATGCAAGAGCGTTATTTCTGGAAAATTGTTTTTATTGTTGTAAGAGTGGCAAAACATAAAAATAAATGTAAAAAAAAACCAAAACATAAATGTGGTGTTTCTGTAATCATACTGACCCGGAAAATAAACCTGTCATCATTTTTACGACACAGTAAATGGCGTTAAAAAATAATTCCCAACGGAAAATTAATTGTCATGAGGCAGATAGTTTTCCCCTGTGGACTTGGTCTGGCGTTGTCCATCTTTTAACACTTCTTTTTAGGCGTTCATAAAAGTGCGGTTAACAACAGTTTTGTGCACCTGTGAAAAGAGGCGACAATTGGGAACTATTTCACATCAGCGAAGGGTTAAATATTATTAACACAAGTTGCCATAGGCAAAGGAGGGGAACCCTAACTAGAGACCCTAAATTAAAATATTACTTTTATTATACCTATTAATACCTGAATAGTTACACTACAACATTAAGAACACATTGTGCAATAATTCTGAGAAATCGGTGCACAAAGTACATACAGTCACACATACGTGCATAAGATTTGCTGTGATCATGGACATCTGAAGCTAAGTATAGGGTAGGCTTTGAAAGACTGATTAATGTCTTATTATAGGTGACTAGGAATGAAGAATAAGGAACATATCAGGACATGCCAATCAAGCATAAGTCATAGTTGTGGAGACACGGGGGTCAGTGGGTGCTCTCCTCTGTGGAGACACGGGGGTCAGTGGGTGCTCTCCTCTGTGGAGACACAGGGGTCAGTGGGTGCTCTCCTCTGTGGAGATACGGGGGTCAGCGGGGGCTCTCCTCTGTGGAGACACGGGGGTCAGTGGGTGCTCTCCTCTGTGGAGACACGGGGGTCAGTGGGCGCTCTCCTCTGTGGAGACACGGGGGTCAGTGGGCGCTCTCCTCTGTGGAGACACAGGGGTCAGTGGGTGCTCTCCTCTGTGGAGACACGGGGTCAGTGGGTGCTCTCCTCTGTGGAGACACGGGGGTCAGTGGGTGCTCTCCTCTGTGGAGACACGGGGGTCAGTGGGGGCTCTCCTCTGTGGAGACACGGGGGTCAGTGGGTGCTCTCCTCTGTGGAGACACGAGGGTCAGTGGGCGCTCTCCTCTGAGGAGACACGGGGGTCAGTGGGTGCTCTCCTCTGTAGAGACACGGGGGTCAGTGGGTGCTCTCTCCCCTGTAGAGACACGGGGGTCAGTGGGTGCTCTCCTCTGTGGAGACACGGGGGTCAGTGGGTGCTCTCCTCTGTGGAGACACGGGGGTCAGTGGGTGCTCTCCTCTGTGGAGACACGGGGGTCAGTGGGGGCTCTCCTCTGTGGAGACACGGGGGTCAGTGGGTGCTCTCCTCTGTGGAGACACGGGGGTCAGTGGGTGCTCTCCTCTGTGGAGACACGGGGGTCAGTGGGTGCTCTCCTCTGTGGAGACACGGGGGTCAGTGGGTGCTCTCCTCTGTGGAGACACAGGGATCAATGGGTGCTCTCCTCTGTGGAGACACGGAGGTCAGTGGGTGCTCTCCTCTGTGGAGACACGGGGGTCAGTGGGTGCTCTCCTCTGTGGAGACACGGGGGTCAGTGGGTGAGCTCCTCTGTGGAGACACGGGGTCAGTGGGTGCTCTCCTCTGTGGATACACGGGGGTCAGTGGGGGCTCTCTCCTCTGTGGAGACACGGGCGTCAGTGGGTGCTCTCCTCTGTGGAGACACGGGGGTCAGTGGGTGCTCTCCTCTGTGGAGACACGGGGTCAGTGGGTGCTCTCCTCTGTGGATACACGGGGGTCAGTGGGGGCTCTCTCCTCTGTGGAGACACGGGCGTCAGTGGGTGCTCTCCTCTGTGGAGACACGGGCGTCAGTGGGTGCTCTCCTCTGTGGAGACACGGGGGTCAGTGGGTGCTCTCCTCTGTGGAGACACGGGGGTCAGTGGGTGCTCTCCTCTGTGGAGACACGGGGGTCAGTGGGTGCTCTCCTCTGTGGAGACACGGGGGTCAGTGGGTGCTCTCCTCTGTGGAGACACGGGGGTCAGTGGGTGCTCTCCTCTGTGGAGACACGGGGGTCAGTGGGTGCTCTCCTCTGTGGAGACACGGGGGTCAGTGGGTGCTCTCCTCTGTGGAGACACGGGGGTCAGTGGGTGCTCTCCTCTGTGGAGCCACGGGGGTCAGTGGGTGCTCTCCTCTGTGGAGACACGGGGGTCAGTGGGTGCTCTCCTCTGTGGAGACACGGGGGTCAGTGGGTGCTCTCCTCTGTGGAGACACGGGGGTCAGTGGGTGCTCTTCTCTGTGGAGACACGGGGCTCAGGGGGTGCTCTCCTCTGTGGAGACACGGGGGTCAGTGGGTGCTCTCCTCTGTGGAGACACGGGGTTCAGTGGGTGGTCTCCTCTGTGGAGACACGGTGGTCAGTGGGTGCTCTCTATGGAGACACAGGGGTCGGTGGGTGCTCTCTTTGGAGACACGGGGGTCAGTGAGAGTTCTCTGTGGAGACACGGGGGTCAGTGAGGGCTCTTGTCTGCTGGCCCGACTGCCTTTACAAAGACTGCATGGACCAGGGCTTATTTCAACTGAAGGCCCAAACTCCTTAACTGTGGGCGGACACTATTCAGACAACACAGGGTGAGGGAACCACACATTGGTAAGACTTTATTGGATCTCCAACAATCAAAGTCATATAACACATAACCAAGCAAGATACACAATGTAGCAGGTAACATAGTTTCACCCTTCCACTAATTCATCAGGGATTAGAAGATTCATGCTTTCGGGGCTTCTAGGGCATGCGCATGCTTGCGTACAAGTCAGACACTCTCGTCCGCACCCTGAACGCGACATGTCGCGTTCCTGGTGCGGACGAGAATGCTGTGGAGGGGAACGCCAGTGTGAAGGCACCCTAAGTGCAGATATAAGGAACTGGTCATCTGGCAGGATGTTAATAACCACAGACTAAGGGATCCAGATGAACATCTATTCTAGATGCCAACAGAAGTAACAACATAGACTGTTGGGATGATCGTCTGGCTAGCTTCCACAGTTATTCACAAGGGAGAAGTTGAACGAAGAGAATTATACCTATTGGAATGCATTGGTTCTTTGGTTACACTGTGTAACAGGTGTGAGCGGGAGTGGACTCAATAGGCCGCAGTACTGGCTCAACCCAGAAGGATTTAACTAAGCGACTACCTTGTCTTTACTAGAGCCTCTTATGGTGAGGTTAGGCTGGTGCTGGAAGGTGGCCGCCAGGGGTTGGCACAGCTAGTATGGCAGGTGCAGCTGGTATGACTGGTAGTACATATATGGCAGGTACAACAGGTATAGCAGGTGTAACTGGAATGGCAAGCACAGCAGGTACCGCTGGTACTGAGAGTATGGCAGGTCAGCTGGTACTGGAACACAGGCATGCTTAGCAAACACAGTATGGACACAGGAACAGGACCTGACAACTAACAGCATGTCTAGCAATAGACTATGTTGCCCAGGCACCTCCCATAGGGGGAAGGTGCCTTGAATACTCTGTGCCTCTCAGCCATAGGCTGACAGGCACTTGCAGATAGGGCAAACTGGTCTGGTCCTTTAAGAAAAGAGGACATGTTGTACGCGTCATAATCATGGATAGTCCCGCTCCCCGCAGACGGAACGCATTCCCCAGGGCAGTGGAGTGGTTTCCCTGTCTCGTACCTTGGCAAATGTTCACTTGGTCAACAGTACCCTCAGTGTTTTGGGTGGCCTCCGCGGCTTGTGGTTGCCACTAATAAAAGTCTCACACACCGCAACTGCAGTTCTGTTACATGGCCACCAGGTACGCTCTCTGCCATTCTCTGGTACTTGCTCTCTCTCCAGAGCCGGTTTGGTACAGTCAAGCCACGGTTGGTGCCCTTATTTTCCTTTCTAGGTGTCACAGTCTCTGGTGGGTCTCTTCTCTCGCTATAAGGGGTAGTTTTTCTCTGAGGCAAGTGTATCATTACTCTGCTCCCCAGGCTCTCAGCGCCCTCCGACACACAGAGCTCAAGTACCAGAGGCCACGGGTGCTTGTTTGTGTCCCGGACACCATTAGGTTCCCTCCTGGGCACTGCTCCTGTGCTGCCCCAGGGTATATGGGGTACTCGGGTATCTGGGCTCTCTCTTCAGTTGGAATGTCACTGGTGGCCTGCCCAGACCCATGCCCTGGGGGCTATGCCTTTAAAAAGGGGTTTGATACAAGGGAATAAAGTCTTTGTCTCGTGACGCTACCTGTGGTCTCTGGTGATTGCACCAGCGTTGCTTTGGGCCTCCTGGGGTGATGTATGGGCAGCTAGGTGTTGAAGCTCCCCACAGGTTGAGCTGGATCCCCGGGGCTGTAGTGTGATGGGGAGGAGGAGCAGGGACAGTCTCTGTGGAGGACAGGGACAAGGGTTGAAGAACCAACACACATACTGCAGATTGTCTCTTTACCTTTTTCTGATGGTATTTCAGGTAAAAGTCCGGTACACTGTCTGGTGGTCAGGAAACATGGTTGGATCTTCACAGTGAGTGGTTATAAGGTCTCCTTGTCTTCTTTTCCCTGTGATGAAGCCCCTGTATGAAACTTGGCTCGGCCTATTCTGCTCTCTCTCATCACCCGTGCTGTATTGGGAAAACCCACGTTGGCCTGCCGCTATCTCTGTCTCCTTCCGGTGCCTGGCTCCCTTATTGGTGACTGCACAGATGCCCGGGAGTTTGGAGTCTCCACGGTAAACCGGTATTCTCTGCTTGGCTAGGTGCTCTCCTGCAGACTCGGACTCCGGTGTCCGGGATGCTTTCTAGGTTAAACCTAGGTGGCTTCTCAGTCCCCAAGCTGCTCTGTCTCGGTTTCTCTTCCTCCTGCCTTTGACCCCACTCCTGGGACCTGCAACGGCTAGTCTCAGGGCTGTTCAGTGTCTCTGGCTCAGCCTAGTGCGGCTCCGACCACCAGAATGTCTTCACAGCTCTTCTAGCGTCTACACACTCTAACTAACTCCTCCCCCAGCACCAGTATTTATAGGGGGTCTTGCCTTAAAGCAGCAAGTTTAGCTCTCCCTACTGTGCTGGGGTGGAAGGTGTTGTTTGTACCTGTGTACCCGCTGTGGAAATCCATCCATGCTCTAGGAGAGTTTGTGGTTCCCTGTGGGAGCAGGGTGCCACACTCCCTAATTCGGCCACTTTCCTCAAGATGTGTCGGGTGTTTGGCCCAGCTTCTGTTAGAAAGCTGGGACCTCCGATTTCAGCTAAGGCTTGAAGCTTCCACACCGTCTGCAGGGCCGGTCCCTGTGTCGTCCACCAACCCCTCTGTCTTGTCATATACGGGTGATCACTGACTTCTCCGCACCCCAAGGGTTCTTGTCTGTCTCTACTGGGCTGTTCTCTCCCTTTCGTGGGCGAGCATGGTGATGTACCTTCAACCCATGTGAGTCGGCACCATACCGCCTCCGCACTCCCGACTACCACTCCTCATTAGTCGATGTTACTCCTCCGGTCTCCTCCTACTGACTCTCCTTTTTGTCTACTGTCCTATCCCCCTTTTGTGACCTACACCCGCCATCAGGGTCCTCCCATTGTCTCAGGGCCTAAGTGTTTGGTCGTGTTGTGTGTTGTCTCTGGGTTTAACCATAGCGACACCTGAAGAACAGGCGCACTACACCTCTTAATCGCAGATGTGCAGTACCTCTGGTGGTGGTTCACCCGGAGGGGTGCCGCACCATCTTCCAGGAGCACCCACCTTTTCTTCTAGTTTTATTATATGTATAGTATGTATTATAATAAAGATATATATTTTTGGCCATGGTGTATTAGTGTTTCTATAGGTCTTTTTCTTGTTATAGGCTCCCTCTTGACCTTTACCATAGATTGGATTTTTGGTTGGTGTATTCTTGCAACCACAGCTTTATCAGTTTTCCAATCTGCAGTAGAGGTGTGGCAGTTACCTAAGTCTATTGTTGTATTGCCAAAATCTGGGAAACGCCCCTCAAATTTGGAATTATATAGGCCAATATCATTTCCTCTGGTAGATGTTAAAATCATAGCAAAAGCACTGTCAAATAGACTTCTAAAGGTTATGACGTGCATAATTCCTCCACATCAATCGGGCCTTATGCCAAATAGGTCAATGGCAATAAACCTGAGAAGGCTGTTCTTAAATCTTCAATTATATTCTGAAGAGATGGGGGAGAGAGAAATACTGTCATTGCATGCAGGTATTTGACAGTGGGTATTGGGATGGGTATTCCTATAGAAAGTAATGTGTAAGATGGGAATAGGGCCTAAATATCAAGTTTATGTGCAGTTGCTAACTGTAGAGCCATCTGCCAAGGTGAGAGCCAATGGCTGTCTATCTGGAATGGTGGGATTAGGGAGGGACACGATGTAGGGATGTCCAATGTCCCTTGTCTCCTCTCCTGTTTCACATCGCAATTGAACCATTGTCTTGTTTGCTGAGGTCTTTGGTTCATATGTCTGGCTAAATGTGGGAGGATAGATGAGCAGATTTCCCTTTTCGTTGATGACATGTTAATTTATCTTCAAGAAGAGAGAGAGAGGGGCGCAATGTGTGTGAAAACCAACAACTATTGATGGGCAAGGAGGACGATATCCACTCACCTCCTGAGGTTGTGCACCTCTGCACAACCCCAGTTTCAGCATTGGTGAAGGGGAGCAGGTCCGCTGTCCGGAAGATAACACTGAGCTCCGGCTTCAGCGTTACCGGTTTCGCTGTTAGTTCTGGGTATGGTCACATGACCAAGTACGGACCGGAAACCCATCACAGCAGGTCCTTGAGCGTTTGCTCGCTTGCTGGGCAACGTAAGGTCCTCTCTGTTTGATCCTTTGCCTCCCGGAGCAGTTCCAGACGCTTGTCTCTTGCAGGGGGAAGAAAATATGACAGTATAGGAGCGGTCTAGTGGAGCGCTATTAAGTGAACAAAGGATGGCAGGGGAAGGCATAAGAATTAGTAGAACAGACCTTTATTATTCCTCCATAAGCCACAATGCGTTAAAACGGGTAAACCGTCTTCATCAGGTCTATTAAAGAAATTTTGGTTCATTTTGAAAGGGGATCCCATCCTTTCTAAACATATTCGAGTGAAACCAACCATCATATTCAGAAAGAATAGGAGCTTACGGAATTTGGTTGCACCCAGCAACATATCCCATAAAGAGAAAAGAGTAGTAGCAACCAACAGTAGTCACTAGGGGTGCTACTCCTGTACCACACCGAAGTGTTTATGCTGTGACATAATTGAGAATGGTGTAAAAACTTTTTCATCTAGAATCACCAATGAAACCTCAATAAAACATAAGGTCAGCTGTCAGACCACATACGGTACATTGTGTACCTATTGGAATGCCCCTATAGGATGATAGAGGAGTGGATTCCCCATTTGTCTTTTTGTCGATGACATGTTAATTTATTTTGGGGAAACTCAAAAATCTATAATGCCGGTGTTGAATATTGGAAATGATCCGGCCTGCTTAATAATTGGGCAAAAGCACTTGTCTCTTCTCTTGTTTGCCATCGCAATTGAACCATTGTCATGTTTACTGAGGTCTTCGGATCATATGTCTGGTTTAATTTGGGAGGATAAACGAGTAGATTCCCCTTTCTGTCAATGACGTTAGTGTATGGGGATACTCAAAAGTCTGTAAAGCAGTGTTGAATATGAGAAATAGTCCAACCTGCTTATTAATTGGGACAAATCTGTGCTATTGCCAGTGGACAGGATGGTGAATACGTCCTTTATGGCAAACACGCAAATAAAGGTGGTTCAGGAATTGTAAAGGTACCGTTACACGACACGACTTTGAAGCGATGTCAGCAGCCATTACACGTGAACACACACGTTTTTGGCATGTTGCCAAGATCGCTTTTGAGATGTCACACGTAGAGATATCGTAGGCAACGCACCTTTGATTTTGCAAGAAACTTTCGCTTGCTGGGTTATGCACAACCCAGCGAGCGATACTTATCAATGTAGTGAATAGGGGAAATCGCTCTCTACATCGCTAACGCTGTCACACAGAGCGATGCTAGTAGATCGCTTGAGTGACATCGCAAGCTTTACCAACATGTTGGTAAACCTGTCAACTCAAAACCAGCAATTTATCGTGGTTGAATCACCCTGTTACACGGCACAATGCACTTGCGATGTCGCTTCAACATCGCTGAACCTGGGATTTTTCAGCGATGTTGCGGGCGATATCGTGTCATGTAACGGTACCTTTAGGTATCAGGGTGACTGCTAAGATGGTGGATTTTATCAAACTTACCTTCATCCCTTAAATGGGAACACTTGATCCCTTGTTGTAGTCTTTGGGGTCAAAGTCATGGTGCACAGTATGGTAATGATCTGACCCCAAAGACTACAAGGGATCAAGTGTTCCTTGTTGTAGTCTCTGGGGTCAGCATTGTGGTGCAGTGTATGGCAATGATCTGCCATACCGTGCACCATGACGTTGACCCCAAAGACTACAACAAGGGATCAAGTGTCCTCTTGTTGTAGTCTCTTGGGTCACGGAGATTGTGCACTGTATGGCAATGATCTGCCATACCGAGCACCATGACTCTGACCCCAAATACTACAACAAGGATCAAGTGTCCTTTTGTTGTAGTCTATGGGGTCAGTGTCATGGTGCACTGTATGGCAGATCATTGCCATACAGTGCACAATCGCCGTGACCCAAGAGACTACAACAAGAGGACACTTAATCCCTTGCTGCAGTCTTTAGATGTATCAGAGGCGATTGAACGTCGCGGGACCATCGGTTTGGACTACGTCGGAGGGAGTGCGAGTAATAAAGATGGAGTCTTAATTTGTATGTGTTTTTTTCTAATAAAATGATTTTTCTCTGTGTGGTGTATTTTTTTAACTATTTATTAGAGATTCCTAATGGCTGGGTCTAACATTGGCCCGACATTATGAATCTCGGGCTTAGTGCCAGTTGCCAATAAAAAAGCTGGTATTAACCCCTTTATTACCCAGTTTGCCACCGGCACCAGGGCAACTGGAAGAGGCTGGGTACAACGTCAGAATATGGCACTTCAATGAATGCGCCATTTTCCGGGGCGGCTGCGGGCTGCAGTTCGCAGCATGGGGGGCCCAAAATGCTTGGCCCTCTCCATGCTAAGGATTCCAGCCCCCAGCTGCTAAGTTGTACCTGGCTGGGCCAAAAATATGGCAGAGCCCCACGTCATTTTTTTTTTTCTAGAATTAGTTTTAGAAATAAAAAAAATGGGCTTCGCTGTATTTTTGGTTGCCAGCCAGGTACAACGAGGCAGCTGGGGGTTGCTGGCAGCCTGTAGCTCCCAAGCTGTACCTGGCTGGACCAAAAATATGGCGGAGCCCCATGTAATTTTTTTTCTAAAATCAGCTCTAGAAATATAAAAAAAGGACTTCGCTGTATTTTTGGTAGCCAGCCAGGTACAACTTTGCAGCTGGGGGGCTGGAATCCTCAGTGTGGAGAGACCCAGACGTTATGTGTCCCCCACGCTGCAAATTGTAACCCACAGCCACCCAAGAAAATAGCGCATTCATTAGAGGCACCATTTTCTGGTGCTGTACCCCAACTCTTCCAGTTGCCCTTGTGCTGGTGGCACACGGGTTCTCCATATGCGACATGTGTGTGCTTTCAATGGAAATTTAGCTTCAATTGTTAGCGGAAACCATGTCACTTATGGAGAGCCCCTCCCTGTGTACCTGAACATTGGAGCTCCCCCACGAGTAACCTCATTTTGAAAACTTTACCTCCCAAGGAGCTTATCTAGATGCATAGTGAGCAATTTGAACCCCCAGGAGCTTCACAAATTAGTCCTTAAAAATGAAAAAAGAAAAAATTGTGGAAAAAAAAAGTACTTTTTCATACTTACGGATCAATTTGTGAAGCACCCGGGGGTTCAAAATGCTCACTATGCATCTAGGTAAGTTCCTTGGGGGGAGTCTAGTTTCCAAAATGGGGTCACTTGTGGGGGAGCTCCAATGTTTAGGCACACAGGGGCTCTCCATACGTGACATGGTGTCTGCTAACAACTTGAATGGAAAATTAGCTCAAATTGTTAGCGGACACCATGTCGTGTTTGGAGAGCCTCTGTGTGCCTAAACATTGGACCTCCTCCACAAGTGACCCCATTTTGGAAACTACACCACCCAGGGAACATATCTATATGGGTGGTGAGCACTTTGAACCCCCAGGTGCTTCACAAATTAACCGTAAAAATGAAAAAGTACTTTTTTTTTTCCCCAAATATTTTCTTTTTTCACTTTTACAGATTAATTTGTGAAGCACCTGGGGTTCAAAGTGCTCACTATGCATCTAGATACGTTCCTTGGGGGGACTAGTTTCCAAAATGGGGTCACTTGTGGGGGAGCTCCAATGTTTAGGCACACAGGGGCTCTCCAAATGAGACATGATGTCCACGAACAATTGGAGCTGATTTTACATTCAGATTGTTAGTGGACACCATGTCGTGTTTGGAGAGCGTCTGTGTGCCTAAACATTGGAGGTCGCCCCACAAGTGACCCCATTTTGGAAACTAGACCCCCAAAGGAATGTATCTAGATGCATAGGGAGCACTTTGAACCCCCAGGTATTCACAAATTGATCTTTTTTTTCCCCAAAAATGTTCTTTTAGCCGAAATTTTTTAATTTTCACATGGACAACGGAATAAAATGCATCCTAAAATTTGTTGGGCAATTTCTCTTGAGTGCACCGATACCTCATATGTGGTCATAAACCACTGTTTGGGCGCACGGCAGGGCTCAGAAGGGAAGGAGCGCCATTTCACTTTTTGAATGGAAAATTAGCTCCAAAAGTCAAATTGCGCTCCTTCCCTTCTGAGCCCTGCCGTGCGCCCAAACAGTGGTTTATGACCACATATGAGATATCGGTGTACTCAGGAGAAATTGCACAACACATTTTAGGATCCATTTTATCCTGTTGCCCATGTGAAAATGAAAGAATTGAGGCTAAAAGAACATTTTTGTTAGAAAAATTAAAATGTCCATTTTTTCCTTCCATGTTGCTTTAGTTGCTGTGAAGCACCTGAAGGGTTAATAATCTACTTGAATGTAGTTTTGAGTAGCTTGAGGGGTGCAGTTTTTGGAATGGTGTCACTTTTGGGTGTTTCCTGTCATGTACGCCCCTCAAAGGGACTTCAAATGTGATGTGGTCACAAAAAAAATGATTTTGTAAATTTTGCTGGAAAAATGAGAAATTGCTGATGAACTTTGAACCCTTATAACTTCCCACCCACAAAAAAGTTTTTTTCCAAAATTGTGCTGATGTAAAATAGACATGTGGGAAAAGTTATTTATTAACTCTTTTGTGTCATATAACTCTCTGGTTTAGAAGAATAAAAATTCAAAATTTGAAAATTGCGAAAATATAAAATTTTTTGGCAAATTTTTTATTTTTTGACAAATAAACGCAAAAATTATCGACCTAAATTTAATACTAACATGAAGCCCAATATGTCACGAAAAAACATTCTCAGAATCTCTAGGATCTGTTGAAGCGTTCCAGAGTTATACCCTCATAAAGGGACACTGGTCAGAATTGACAAAAATGCCACGGTCTTTAGGGTCAAAAGGGGTTAAGTGATAAATTTATTGTAGCATAATGTGAACATCAGTCTTTAGTCATTATTATGATACAATAATCAAAATATTTAGATAGAACATATTAATAATATTCAGCACAGAGTCAGAGTCAGTCCATTTGATACAGACTCCGACTCCACGACTCTGACTCCCGACTGGTTCAGGCACACTTATAATACACAAAGACACAAGACGTAAATATGGGAAATGATCCTTTTATTGACATTATGACAGATGCAGGCTCTTCTGAATGGATGATATCCCTTAAGGTACCTTTTACACGCCGCTACAGAAGGTTAGAAACAACGGGTGTCTCACATGCACGAGCACGTAGCAACGGTTACAAACAGTACCCAATACCGCCTTTACACACTGCTACAAGGTGCTCTACAGTAGGTTACATCTATCTCTTGATACACCGCCGGGTGCCACAAGTTACCTTCTGTAGCTCACCTTACCTCATTTACACGCCGCTACAACAAGCTAATATGGGCGGAACAAAGGCAGCAAGGACAACACATAGGCGTGCCACAATTGTGGATTACGAGACGTCCGTATGCTTATAGGACAAAGCAATAACATCATGATTGGCCAGGCAGCGCAGGAGGCTGCTTAATACATGACGCGCGAGCAATTGTGTAGTGTGACTGGTCAGCTCCTTAAATATGCCGCCCTATGCAGCGACAACCAATCGCAACGCAGGAGCTTCCACCAATGATCGCTGAAGGGGGGCGGTTTCCCAGAGGCTGTGTCACGCCCCAGGGAGTTAACTAGGTGGCGAAAAAACCTTACTCAACCTTATTTAGACGCCACTAGCATCGGGTTGAAATCAACCTGTTTTAGAGCACTGCTCTGAAACAGGTGCCGAAAGTGACGGGTGGCAACAACCTAGTTTACACGCCGCTACCTCGGGTTGATTTGATGGTGCAAGATACATTTGTCTCCGAAACCCGGTTGTTTTCAACCTTCCGTAGCGGCGTGTAAAGGTACCTATATATATCAATCTTTGATAACACGACAAACAAAGTCACAGTCAGCTCATCCAGTGTAGTTTGGTCTGGATCTATTGATGTGATCCATATCACCGTTTGACGATTGCCTTCACCTGCGGAGCCCAGATATCAGCCTCGCCATGGCCCGAAAACCCAAGTAAAAGCCGTAGAGATCAAAACACAGGTGATTCATTATCTAGAAAAGGTGCATAACACAGCAAATGTCCTCCAGTGCTCTCGACAAATTCCTGGTATGAAACCCGTAATCAGGACCATAATGAAGGGTTTTATGCCAGGAACGTGTCGAGAGCGCTGGAGGATGTTTGCTGTGTTAGGTTGGCTTCACAGCACGATTTTTTGGACCCGCCCGGTGCTGTCCGGTGTGAAATTTTAAATAATAATGACCTTTGGGTTTCCATAATCATCAACATTAACAGAAATAAACACATGAAATAGAACCCTCTGTGTGTAATGACTCTATATAATAGATGTGCGTCACTTTATGTATTGAATTACTGAAATAAAGTCACTTTTTGATGATATTTGATGATATTCTAATTCACTGAGATGCTCCTGTTATATCTGATCCATAGATAGGATACAACCCCCAGCTTTCTACAGAAAATAGGGCAGAGGCCAGACGATAGGTGTCCAACGTGCAAATCCGAAAATATTCATATAATGCATGTTATGGGAGTAGCGTGCACTGGGGAATTATTGGAAGGGTGTAATTAATACCATTCATAGCATATATAGCATAACCTTATAGCCAGAACCCATAATTTGTGTTCTTGGATGGATAGAGGAGGAAATCTATTATGATCCAGTTTAGATCGGTATCTGTAGAATTTTAAATCAAGCCGGGAAGTGTATTACTTTGAGATGGACACAAACTTTACCCCTATTATGACTGAATTAAATAATTAAATTAATTTAATAATCAAAATAGAGAAAGGAATATACAGCGACACCTTGCTTTTCGGTGACTTCGGTTATCGTTGGTCTCGGTTGACGTCAATGCCTCGGGTTTTGTTGGTTTTCAGCGCTGTAATTTTTCAATAAAAAATGGTGACCCGTGTGATTCCCCTTCTCAAAAAAAATATCTGCACCCCTCTCTCCTCTCTCTCCCCTCCTCGGCATCTTCCATACACTAAAAACAGTGTTCATAAAAATAAATGCCACGGTAAATGTTTATTTTTTCTTATCGCCACGACAGCACCCACATGAGAGAGGGGATCCGCCCACCAGGACAGGAAACCTACAGATAAAAAGGGGCGGTCCCCCTCGCTCCCTCAGTTTTGGTTTCCTGTCCTGATGGGAACCTACAGTAATGGCTTACCTGGGTTCAATCAGCCTCTGTGTCGGTGTCTGTGGGAACGGCAGGGCCTGGAACGCCAGATGCAGCGTCGGGAAGTCCTGCTTCAGGCTCTCCCCTCGACTGAGGATGGATGTCATGAGGTCAGCGTGTGTCATCACCCTGACTCATGGGAGCGTGGTGCAGTTGGAACAGTCTGCACTCATCCGTGTCCAGGCAGCTTGGGATAGGTAAGATTTCTGACTGAGCGGCCGGCTGCTGTGGATGGCGGGCCCCTTGCCTCCTGGGGGCTGGGGCTCTGGCGTTTCGCCGCCATTTCGCGGGGCATGACGGCTGCGTCCGGTGGCGGGCGGGCCTGTGCTTCCGGCGGGGGGGCGGGGCGTCGCGGCTCCGGGGCCCGGGGCTCTGGGGGGTGCGGGGGTTTCGCTGTGACCGCGGCGGTCGGCGGCCTGGTGCCTTCTGCGCCGGCTTCCGGGTTGCGCCGGCGCCTGCGCACTGCATACAATCGCTCCTGACCCGGAAGTATTCCAGAGTGCTTCCGGGCGGCCGGGGAGGTGGCCCCATCACTGAGGATTCTGGCTGACATAAGGGGCGGTACTGGTCTCCAGGGTGCCGTCCATGATGTCTTCTCCTGGGGCAGGAGGGCTGCATCCACCGGATGGGGACATGCAGCCGGCCGGCAAGACTCGCAGCACTGGGAGCCGTAGCAAGGATGGCGGATCTGCTGAGAGAAGTGAGCGCAGCAAGACTGGGACACAGTCTTCTCAGGCTGGCCCTCCACCTCCTGAACCGGTCAGTAGTTACACAGCTTGCTGGGTGAGTGTGTTCTCTCCTGTTATGCTGCTGGGGCCAATTTTCCCTGTGTTTTTCTGTTCTTTCTGTCTCTTCTTAGGCTAAGAAAGCAAAAAAAGTGAGACATAAGGAGTGTGCTCTTTGTATGCAGCCCCTTCCTGATTCCTATGCAAAGCGGTTATGTCAGGCTTGTATTGCTCAGACATTGCAGGAAGAGTCCTCGGTTAAGACTACTGATATTAGGTCTATGATACGTGAGGAGCTGCTTTCCCTTCGTGAGATGACTGACCCTCAGGCTCCTTCCTCCAGATCTAGGAAGCGTGTGTCCCCTGATATATCTTCACCTACGGCCAGTCCGACTGGGTCTCCTGGGGTGTCCAGGTCTCGTTCACCTTCTCCTGGGTCCTCTTCCTCGTCCTCAGATGATGAAGGGAAGTCCTGTTTTCCACTGGAGAGTGTGGACAGTCTGGTCAGATCCATTCGACACACGATGGGCGTTCCAGATTGTAAGGAGTCTCGCTCAGCCCAGGATATAATGTTTACAGGTCTCTCAGAAAAACGGAGACGCTCTATTCCCATTGTGGGGGCCCTTAAAGATCTGGTTCGTCGAGAATGGGATAAGCAGGATAGACGTGGTTCCCTTCCTTCCTCTTCCAAGCGTCGATATCCTTTCGAGGATGAGGACTTGACGGCTTGGTCTAAGGTGCCTAAGGTGGACGCAGCGGTCGCCTCTACATCCAGGCGTTCCTCGCTTCCAGTTGAAGATGCGGGCTTGTTAGCTGACCCGCTGGACCGCAAAGCGGAGATGCTGCTCAAACGGTCTTGGGAGTCCTGTACTGGAGCCTTCAAGCCAGCTATTTCCGCTACCTGTGCGGCCAGGTCTTTGATGGTCTGGGTAGATCAACTGGAGGATCAGATAAAGTCTGGGGTTCCCAGGACTCAGTTGTTGTCTTCTCTGCCTTTGATTCGGGGTGCCTCGGCTTATCTAGCAGATGCTTCAGCAGACTCCCTGCGCCTGGCGGCTCGATCTGCGGGATTGACCAATTCGGCTCGTCGTGCCCTGTGGCTTAAAGGGTGGAAAGGGGATGCTCAGTCTAAGGCCAAATTATGTGCCCTCCCTTTCAGAGGAGAGCCTTCAAGAGACGTCCGTTCGGACAGAAGAGGTCTTACCGGGAGAACCGGGACCGTTGGGAACCCAAGGAGGGTAAACACCGGGGTGCCCTGTTTGGGGGGCCCTCCTTTAAGCCCAATAGGAAATTCCAGTAATGCAGAGCTCCCAGTGGGGGGTAGATTATCTCACTTCGCTCACCGATGGAGCATTGTCACCTCCAATCCCTGGATTTCTCGGTTGATCTCCTCCGGTCTCCAGTTGGAGTTTATCCGCCCTCCTCCAGATTCCTTTGTGCTCACCTCTCCTCCCGCTCATCATGCCCTTGCCCTGAAGCTGGAGATTCAGTCTCTTTTGTCCAAAAGCGTTCTTGTTGAGGTTCCGGTAGGCCAGGAAGGAAAGGGGTTCTATTCCCCCTTGTTCTTGGTTTCTAAGCCCGATGGGTCTTTTCGTACGATTATTAATTTAAAGAAGTTAAATTCCTTCCTGGTCTTCCGGTCCTTCAAAATGGAATCTATTTATTCCACGATCAAATTGTTGTTCCCTAGATGCTTCACGGCGGTCTTGGATCTGAAGGATGCGTATTACCATCTCGCAGTCCACGCCGATTTCCAGCGGTTTCTTCGGGTGGCGGTCGTCTGGGAGGGGCAGACTCGGCACTTTCAGTTTGCTGCAATGCCCTTTGGTCTGTCGATGGCTCCGCGAGTTTTTACCAAACTGATTTCGGAGGTGATGTCTTACTTAAGACTGCAGGATACTCTTATTGTGCCTTATTTGGACGATTTTTTGATCATAGGTAACTCTTCCATTCAGTGTCAGGCTCGCCTGTCTAATACCATCTCGTCCCTACAGGCCTTGGGATGGATCATCAACTTGGGGAAATCCCGATTGTCTCCGGTAACGCGCCAGTCCTTTTTGGGTCTTCTCCTGGACTCCGTAAGTCAGTTGTGCCTCCTCCCAGACGACAAACAGTCCCATATACGGGCGAGGGTCCAGCGGGCGATTGCGCACCCTTCCATGACCTTGCGGGAAGCCATGTCACTCTTGGGGTCTCTCTCGTCTTGCATTCCTGCGGTGCAATGGGCTCAGTTTCATACTCGCCCGTTGCAACAGGCGGTTTTGCGGGCAGAGGTCTCTTTGGGTGGTCGGCTCCAGGGTCGCTTAACCTTGTCTTCAGAGGTTGTGAGATCCCTGGCCTGGTGGTTGAGGCCGGATGCGCTTTCTAGAGGTGTTCCCTGGGTGATTCGCCCTTCTCGGGTTATTCTGACAGACGCTAGCCCTGACGGGTGGGGGGCTCACCTGGGGTCTGACTTGGCTCAGGGACGATGGTCCGTGGAGGAATCCTCGGACTCTTCCAACTTACGAGAATTGAAAGCCGTCTACCTTGCTCTTCGTCATTTTCTCCCGCAGTTACGCAACAGGCATGTTCGGATTTTGTCAGACAACACCACGTCGGTTGCCTACATCAACAGGCAGGGCGGTACTCGCTCTCAGACTCTGCTGTCTACTGCAGTGGGCATTCTCACTCTGGCCGAAACAAACCTGCTGTCCCTCTCGGCCCTTCATGTCAGGGGAGTCGACAATTCAACTGCGGATTTTCTGAGCCGTCATTCCCTCCACCAGGGCGAATGGGTCCTCTGTCGCCGGGTTTTCAGGCAGATTGTGGCCTTATGGGGACTTCCGGTCATCGATCTGTTCGCCACTCGGGCCAACAGGCAGGTTCCCCGGTTTGCCTCCCTGACGGTGCGGGATTCTCCGGAGATGGTGGACTCGCTCCAGTTTCCTTGGACCTTCCGTCTGGCTTATGCCTTCCCGCCTATGAACTTGCTGCCGGTGGTGATCAGGAAGATCAGGGACGAAGGGGCGAGGGTGCTCCTTATTGCCCCGTTCTGGCCCAGGAGACCGTGGTTTTCCTGGCTCAGGGCCATGTCCGTGTCGGATCCCTGGATTCTTCCCTCGGTGCCGGACCTGCTGTCTCAGGGTCCTTGCCGTCACCCTCGGGTGAAGGGCCTCCACTTGACAGCTTGGAACTTGAGAGGCGGCTGTTGAAATTACGTGGCTTCTCGGACGCTCTTATCGCCACTCTCCTTCTCAGTAGGAAGGCGGTTACAACTAGGATTTATGGTAGGGTTTGGAGAAAGTTCCTGGAGTTCCATACGGCTCCCTTTTCTCCAGTTGTGCCTATCCCTTCCATTCTGGAGTTTCTTCAGAAGGGCAGGGAATTGGGTCTTTCTGTCAGTACCCTTAAGGTCCACGTTTCGGCCTTGGGGGCTTTATATGGCTCAGACGTCGCGAGGGACCGCTGGGTCTCTCGGTTTATTGCAGCTTGTGAGCGTAGCACCCCGGTTCATATTGCCCGAATAGCCCCATGGGATTTAGATTTGGTCCTGGACGCCCTGATGGGGGAGCCCTTTGAACCTCTGGAGGCTGCTTCCCTTAGGTCCCTGTCTCTCAAGACTGCTCTGTTGGTGGCCCTCACTTCTGCTAGGCGGGTGGGTGATCTCCAGGCTTTGTCTATAGATCCTCCCTTCCTGTCCATCTTTCCCGATAGGCTTGTCTTGAAACCGGATCCTTCCTACCTCCCTAAGGTCGTGTCTCGGTTTCATAGGAGTCAGGAGATTTTTCTTCCTTCCTTTTTTCCTCATCCTACTTCCCCTGAGGAGCAACGGTTTCATACACTAGATGTCAGGAGACTAGTTTTACACTACCTTGATAGGACCAGCGCTTCTCGACAGAGTAGGGCTCTGTTTGTGTCCTTTCAGGGTCCTCGGAAGGGGTTTGCTGTTTCTAAGAGCACATTGTCTAGATGGATCCGAGATGCCATCTGCCTTGCCTACTCGGTGATGGGACGCTGTCCTCCGGAGGGTGTCCGTGCGCATTCTGCCAGGGCCATGGCTTCTTCAAGGGCTGAACGCGCCGACGTCTCCATTGACGCTATTTGTAAGGCTGCGACTTGGTCGTCCCCTTCTACCTTTTATAACCACTATCGCTTGTCTTTGTCTTCTGACTCTGACTTGGCTTTCGGGAGATCTGTCCTCAGCACTGTTGTCCCTCCCTAGTCTTGCTCTCTGCAATTCTCTCATGTGGGTGCTGTCGTGGCGATAAGAAAAGACATGATTACTTACCGGTAATTGTGTTTTATGGAGTCCACGACAGCACCCACTCACTTCCCTCCCTTGTCACGTTTTTATTGTGTGATTTGCTCCACTTGCATCGTGGTGGGGTTGGTTCTGTGGTTCATTGTTTTGGGTGTTGTTGGATTTGTTGTGCTTCTCTTAACTATGCGGTTCCTCTCATGCTCTGTAACCAAACTGAGGGAGCGAGGGGGACCGCCCCTTTTTATCTGTAGGTTTCCTGTCCTGGTGGGCGGATCCCCTCTCTCATGTGGGTGCTGTCGTGGACTCCATAAAACACAATTACCGGTAAGTAATCATGTCTATTCTTTACATTCTTTCATATTCATCTTATATTAATTTCTGAGTATTTTTAGTATTACCGCTATCTTTATTCTCTTAAAATGTGTTTTTTGTATGTGTTTTTAAGTGTCTAAAACAAATTAATTGAATTTACGTTGATTCCTATGGAAATTGTTGCCTCGGTTTTCGACAAATTGTCTTTGGATTAATTATTAACAATAACCAAGGTATCACTATATAAAAAAGGAATGTCACACATTAATATGAAAAGATCTGTGGTCCCCGGCTGGATACTCTTGACCTGCCTTTAGAGAGAGAAGGAGAGAGATGGCATATGGTATAATGGTATAAATGTATACATATTTGGAGGTATTAGATAGAGGATTTCACCATTATGGTACTATCTTAGAATGATAAGACATCCAGAATGTATATTATATTCTATTTGGAAAGACTGGAGAGGGAACACTAATTTTGGGTTTACAAAAAAAGTATGTATTTTCTTACTTTTGTACGTCATGTACGAATCATCTATAGTACATGATATCAATGTATAAAAAGAGAAACGTAACACATAACTGACAAGATCTTGGGTCCCCTGCCGGACACTCTTGGTACGAATCGTCTACAGTACATGATATCACTGTAAAAAAAATAAACATAACACTTAACTATGACAAGATCTTGGGTCCCCATCTGAATACTCTTCGCCTGCCCTTAGAGAGAGAATGAGAGTTATTGCATTCCGTATAATGTCAAGAATATATATATCTATTTATATAATCCGCAGTTTGGAATTCGGGCACTGTAGCCGAATCCCAGAATGCTTTGCGGGACTGCGAGTGATGACGCGTAGCGTCATCACGAGCAGTCTCCGCTGCCCACCCGCCACCCCGCACCTCGCCTGCTGCCCCCGCAGTTCTCCTGCTGCCCCCCACCTCTCCTGCCTCCGTCGGCCCCGCAAAGCAGCTCAGGGACACAGACCCGGGGAGACAGAGGAGCCCCGGACCCGCACCCCTGCACATCCGCCAAGCCGCTGAGCCACACAGCAGACCCGGGGAAGACCCGGGGAGACAGAGGAGCCCCGGACCCGCAACCTGCTGCTCTGGGACACAGGACACGCGGGCACAGACAGAAGCCCCGGACCCGCACCCTGGAGGGCACCCTCAACTACCACCAGCCGCCGCTCACCCGGAGCTCTGTGATTGTACGCTGCAGAGCCGGCGGCCCTGCAGCCTGCTGTCACCTCCACCCGCCCCTCAACTTGCACAGCCCCCTCTATCACCTACTCCCCGCACAGCCCCCTCTATCACCTCCTCCCCGCACAGCCCCCTCTATCACCTCCTCCCGCACATCCCCCTCTATCACCTCCTCCCCGCACAGCCCCCTCTATCACCTCCTCCCCGCACAGCCCCCTCTATCACCTCCTTCCCGCACAGCCCCCTCTATCACCTCCTCCCCGCACATCCCCCTCTATCACCTCCTCCCCGCACATCCCCCTCTATCACCTCCTCCCCGCACATCCCCCTCTATCACCTCCTCCCCGCACAGCCCCCTCTATCACCTCCTCCCCGCACAGCCCCCTCTATCACCTCCTCCCCGCACAGCCCCTCTATCACCTCCTCCCCGCACAGCCCCCTCTATCACCTCCTCCCCGCACAGCCCCCTCTATCACCTCCTCCCCACACAGCCCCCTCTATCACCTCCTCCCCGCACATCCCCCTCTATCACCTCCTCCCCGCACAGCCCCCTCTATCACCTCCACCCCGCACAGCCCCCTCTATCACCTCCTCCCCGCACATCCCCCTCTATCACCTCCTCCCCGCACAGCCCCCTCTATCACCTCCTCCCCGCACATCCCCCTCTATCACCTCCTCCCCGCACATCCCCCTCTATCACCTCCTCCCCGCACATCCCCCTCTATCACCTCCTCCCCGCACATCCCCCTCTATCACCTCCTCCCCGCACAGCCCCCTCTATCACCTCCACCCCGCACAGCCCCCTCTATCACCTCCTCCCCGCACATCCCCCTCTATCACCTCCTCCCCGCACATCCCCCTCTATCACCTCCTCCCCGCACAGCCCCCTCTATCACCTCCTCCCCGCACAGCCCCCTCTATCACCTCCTCCCCGCACAGCCCCCTCTATCACCTCCTCCCCGCACATCCCCCTCTATCACCTCCTCCCCGCACATCCCCCTCTATCACCTCCACCCCGCACAGCCCCCTCTATCACCTCCTCCCCGCACAGCCCCCTCTATCACCTCCTCCCCGCACATCCCCCTCTATCACCTCCTCCCCGCACATCCCCCTCTATCACCTCCTCCCCGCACATCCCCCTCTATCACCTCCTCCCCGCACATCCCCCTCTATCACCTCCTCCCCGCACAGCCCCCTCTATCACCTCCTCCCCGCACAGCCCCCTCTATCACCTCCTCCCCGCACAGCCCCCTCTATCACCTCCACCCCGCACAGCCCCTTCTATCACCTCCTCCCCGCACATCCCCCTCTATCACCTCCTCCCCGCACAGCCCCCTCTATCACCTCCTCCCCGCACAGCCCCCTCTATCACCTCCACCCCGCACAGCCCCCTCTATCACCTCCTCCCCGCACATCCCCCTCTATCAGCCGCCTGTATACTCTGCTCCCCGCACAGCCGCCTGTATAGTCTGCTCCCCGCACAGCTGCCTGTATACTCTGCTACCCACAGACCTGCCTGTATACTCTGCTCGCCGCACAGCCGCCTGTATACTCTGCTCCCCCCACAGCCGCCTGTATACTCTGCTCCCCGCACACACCCCTGTATACTCTGCTCCCCGCACACACCCCTGTATACTCTGCTCCCCGCACACACCCCTGTATACTCTGCTCCCCGCACACACCCCTGTATACTCTGCTCCCCGAACACACCCCTGTATACTCTGCTCCCCGCACAAACCCCTGTATACTCTGCTCCCCGCACACACCCCTCTATACTCTGCTCCCCGCACACACCCCTGTATACTCTGCTCCCCGCACACACCCTGTATACTCTGCTCCCCGCACACACCCCTCTATACTTGCCTCCCCGCACCCACCCCTCTATACTCGCCTCCCCGCACACACCCCTGTATGCTCTGCTCCCCGCACACCCGCCTGTATACACAGCCGCCTGTATACTCTGCTCCCCGCACAGCCGCCTGTACACTCTGCTCCCCGCACAGCCGCCTGTATACTCTGCTCCCCGCACAGCCGCCTGTATACTCTGCTCCCCGCACAGCCGCCTGTATACTCTGCTCCCCGCACAGCTGCCTCTATACTCTGCTACCCACAGACCCGCCTGTATACTCTGCTCCCCGCACACACCCCTCTATACTCTGCTCCCCCCACAGCCGCCTGTATACTCTGCTCCCCGCACAGCCGCCTCTATACTCTGCTACTCACACAGCCGCTTTATACTCTGCTACCCACAGAGCCCCCTGTATACTCTGCTCCCCGCACAGCCGCCTATATGCTCTGCTCCCCGCACACCCGCCTGTATACACAGCCGCCTGTATACTCTGCTCCTCGCACAGCCACCTGTATACTCTGCTCCCCGCACAGCCGCCTCTATACTCTGCTCCCCGCACAGCCGCCTGTATACTCTGCTCCCCGCACAGCCGCCTGTATACTCTGCTCCCCGCACAGCCGCCTGTATACTCTGCTCCCCGCACAGCCGCCTGTATGCTCTGCTCCCCGCACTGCCGCCTGTATGCTCTGCTCCCCGCACTGCCGCCTGTATGCTCTGCTCCCCGCACTGCCGCCTGTATGCTCTGCTCCCCGCACTGCCGCCTGTATGCTCTGCTCCCCGCACAGCCGCCTGTATGCTCTGCTCCCCGCACAACCGCCTGTATACTCTGCTCCCCACACAGCCGTCTCTATACTCTGCTACCCACACACCCGCCTGTATACTCTGCTAACAACAGAGCCGCCTGTATACTCTGCTACGCAAAGAGCCGCCTGTATAATCTGCTACCCACAGAGCCGCCTGTATACTCTGCTACCCACAGAGCCGCCTGTATACTCTGCTCCCCGCACAGCCGCCTCTATACTCTGCTACTCACACAGCCGCTTTATACTCTGCTACCCACAGAGCCACCTGTATACTCTGCTACGCAAAGAGCCGCCTGTATAATCTGCTACCCACAGAGCCGCCTGTATACTCTGCTACCCACAGAGCCGCCTGTATACTCTGCTACCCACAGAGCCGCCTGTATACTCTGCTACCCACAGAGCCGCCTGTATACTCTGCTACCCACAGAGCCGCCTGTATACTCTGCTACCCACAGAGCCGCCTGTATACTCTGCTACCCACAGAGCCGCCTGTATACTCTGCTACCCACAGAGCCGCCTGTATACTCTGCTACCCACAGAGCCGCCTGAATACTCTGCTACCCACAGAGCCGCCTGTATACTCTGCTACCCACTGACCCGCCTGTATACACACAATTCATTTCACCGCGCTCCGATGCAATTGCATCGGGCCTTTTTACTAGTATATATATATATGTTGGATAGTACCATAATGGTGTTACAAGACCTTATATCCTAGAATTGTAAGCTATCCAGAATGTTTATTATATTATACACCTTTGGAAATAGGGGAGACTGAGTTGGGGGGTTTATAGCAAAACTTTATCTATTTTCTTACTTTTGTACATCATGTACTAATCGTCTATATGTTGATATAAAAATGGAAAGTGTGTTATTTGATCAAAATTTGTCTTATTTTTTTTTTTTTAAACTGGGGTTTGTACATTTTGTTGGAAAATTTAGACATTTCTGATATAATTTTAACCCTTCTAATTTCCTAACAATTTTTTTTTTTTTTTTTTTGTTAAATGGTGCTTTTGTAAAGTAACATGTGGGAAATGTTATTTATGAATGATTTTGTGTGATATAACTATATGGTGTAAGGGTGTATTTTCATAAATAAATGCAAATCATATAGACCAATTTTTTTCACTAACATGAAATACATGTGGAACAAAAAAAGGAATCTCAGAATTACTGGGAAATAATGAAGTGTTCCAGAGTTATTATTACACAAAGTGACACTGGCCAGAATTGTAAATTTTGGCCGGGTCAGGAAGGAGAACGCAGGATGGTGATGATAGTACTGTGATGATAATGGTGGTAATGTGCTGCTGTTGTTGACAGTTTGACCATAATGATGGTGGGATGATGATGATAATAATGATGATGGTAGTGGTGGTATGATGATGATGGTGGTGATGGTATGACGATGATGATTGTGGTGATGGCATGATCATGAGGATGATGATGATGATGGTGGTGGAATGATGATGATGGTAGGAGGATGATGATAATGGTGGTGGTGGTGGGATGAGGATTATTGTGGGATGATGATGATTGTGGTATGATGATGGTGGTGGTGATGGGATGATGATGATGATGATGATGATAGTGGTGGTGGTATGATGATGATGATGATGGTGGTGGTGGGATGATAATGATGATGATGATGATGATGATGATGGTGGGATGATGATGATGGTGCTGGAATGATAATGATGATGATGTTTTCTCTTGCTCTGTTCCTGCATGGACATCAGTAATGTCTCTTCCTTTCCATGTTTGAGGTCAGTGTGATTTCTTTTCTGTTTACTTTGTCTCTTGAACCTGATAAACATTGTATTGGGTAGAAATGACTAGAACACTCCACTATTGGCAGCCTCCATAGTGAAGTCGAGTAGATAAGAAAACATTTTTGGGATGGAGCCAAAAAGTAGAAGAAGTAAAATTGGTGTCACTCACCACTTAAAAGCTTTTTTAATAACCCCTTCCTGACATCTAACATACTGGCACATCATGTGCTGCCGGTTCCCTGAATTTGACGCAGGCTTGCATGCTGAGCATATGGTGTCCATATACTTTTAGTTGCTTGTATTTTCCTTTCAAAGAATTTACAAATCCATCGCTACAACCTGGAGAATATTATAATGACTTTATTCACAAGAAAACAAGGGGTTAATGAGTGAAATGTTCATCAATGGAACTAGCGATAATCGATATTATAAATCATATAATGAAGGAGGCGCCTTAGATGCTCATTCAGCTGAAATGTATTATGGCTCAGAGACCCATTGGGTCCCAGAACTGCAA
The DNA here is from genome assembly GCA_033576535.1 of Allobates femoralis. Lineage (NCBI taxonomy): Eukaryota > Metazoa > Chordata > Amphibia > Anura > Aromobatidae > Allobates > Allobates femoralis. Next base: position 103,291,077 of record JARQOC010000007.1, on the reverse strand, counting down.
TACAAGCCGCCAGCCAATCAGAGGCCGAAAGCAGCTAACTTTGGCGAGCCTTTGACATCATCCGCTGCCAGTGGCTGGGATGCCGTAGTCGGCTGCCAGACTCTGATTGGCCGGCGGCTTGTATTGTAGTTCAGTATGAAGAATGACGCACATCATGTGAGTGGGGAAGGGGAGAATAATATGGTAGTTTATTGCTTTTTGAATGTGCTGTAAAACAACGGCATGGGGGACATTATAATAGGAAGGGGCCCAGAATGGAGAACACTTCTTTCAGGATGCAGTCCAGGATGAGGGCTCTGACTTACAGGATGTGGCCTTGATTAAAGGAAGGGGCCCAGGATGGGGGATATTTCTTATAGAATGGCGAGCCAGGATGGGGACATTATTATAGGAAGGGGCGAAGGATGGAGGAGATTTCTTACAGGATGTGTGATATTACCATATGAAGGGACCTAGTCTGGGAGAAGTTTCATACAGGATGTGGGACATTATTATAGGATGGGGACCACAATGGAGGAAATTATTACAAGATGGGCCCAGGACATGTTTACATGAAAGGGCCAGGATGGGGGAAACAGCAAGGGACCCAGCATGGGGGAACATTATTTTAGGATGGGATATATTTCTTAAAGAATAAGTACATTATTATAAGAAGGGGCGTAAGATTCTGGATTTTTCTTAAAGGATGCAGCCCAGGATAAGGGACATTTCTCCTATGATGCAGCCTTGCATGGGGACATTATTGTAGGAAGGGGCCCAGGATGGGGGACATTTCTTATAGGATGTGGGCAAAAATGGGGAAAATATTACAATATGTGCCCAGGACATGTTTACAGGAAAGGGCCAGGGTGGGAAATAGAGTAAGAGATCCAAGATCGGGGACATTATTATAGGAAAGGGCTTAGGATGGAAGAAATGATTACAGGAAGGGGCCCCATGATGTGAGACATGTTTAGAGGAAGGGACCAGGACAGAGGACATTATACCAGAATAGGGGACATTATTTTAGAAAGGGACCAACGATAGGGGACATTATTGGAGAATATAATTATAGGAAGGGGCCTATGATGGGGGACATGATTACATGGGGGTGAACACACGTGTTTAAGGGATCTAGAATGCTGCTTGGGCCCATACATCTGACCAAGGTCCAAATTTTGCATCTGGGCCAATTGAAGTCTAGTTTCGCCACTGTTTACAACCCATCACATGTACCCTGGTTCTCACTGACAGGCCGCTGAAATACTCTGCACTGCTGGAAGCAATGCTATATCCAGTATGTAACACTAAGCCTGTAACTTCCCAGTATAATAGCACGCTCCTCTCCTGAAATATGCTGTGCTGCAGACGGAGCCTACTCTGCCATTGATTTTCCACTTGTTGCTGCAGTTTTATTAGATGTTGGCTGCTGCTCAAATTCCCATTATTTACAGCAGTGACAAAAAAAAATCATTAATCAGTTTATATAAGAGGATTATTGATCCCCCTGGATTCTTGTTATTGGGGTCCAGTTGATCCACTTGCCGTGTTTGCACCAATGATTACTGCTCTCGTCAGGATCTCGCTTCTCTATCTAGTGACGACTTCACAGATCTCGTGATTTTCTGCATTTTGTGTTTTCTGACACTTACAAAGAAAACTGATAGCAAATATAAGGATGAGAACGAGGCCGACCATCTGCAAGAGAGAAGAAAAAAAAATTCAAACGCTGAGATTACGAAGTGCAGAGAATTACTCTGTATTCTCTTCCTCAGACACTAATCTCCTCTGCTGTGATGTCACACACCATCTGTAATGTTTATTCAGTGTTTCCTACCGTATCTTTCTCTTCCTACCTCTATTGCTGATCTGTCATATTCTATCACTATCATGATTCACCCCAAAATGGCTGCTGCATTCCCTACCTCAGCTTTTACACAGGCTCTGATAGTCCCGCTTCTTGGGTTGTGCATGCCTGTGGTCTGTTCCTACTATTCTCTTCCTACTATAATCTTTTACAAAGAGTAAAATTCCGGAGGTCATTTTTCACTTTGTTCTCGTGGTTTCATGTTTTGTCACTCAGGGATCCTTTCTATCTCTGCTCACCTTCCTGATTCAGGGCTATAGTTCTATTCCCCATTTCCCTGGTTCCTAAGGAGGTACGAAGAATACTTGATGGTTGATTAGGAAGCCAGGTCCAAGTTGTCTTCTCCGTGTCCTGCCGTTAGGGTTATAACTGCCTATGCGGGGGCCACTAAGGACTGTGCAGTCAGGAACCTTAGACTGGACAGGAACCGATTGGGTCAGGTGTGACCATTTTGAGATAGGCCTTAGGTTCATGGGTGACTTTCTCATAACACAAGGTGTTTAACACAAGACATACCTTTTTTGAGCAGTTCGTTGGACCAAATGACCCAGGAGGTCACTTGCAACTCAACCATTCTATGATTCTATGATAAGTCTCCTCATACTGCCGTGACAGACCAAGCATGTCATTCTCCACCTTACCCCTTAGATCCCAGTGTTAGCCTCTCACCTAGCCAAATCAGATCTCATATTTAGAACTGATGAGGGGCAATACCCCAAAACACCATGCCTAAAAGTTGATATTCTGGTTTGGTTTGTATCCTATGTCATATGAGAAGGCTCGTTAAAGTGTCACTTTTGACTTTTAGGATTGATACTTCCAATAGGTGGCGCTAGAGTTAAAGGGAACCAACCACCCCAAATAACCCTCTCGGACTATTAATATGGTTCCCTACACCCAGCACATACATGTGCTGCAAGGTTTTTTGCTAAAAAAACTGCTTTTTATAAGTGAAGATAATGCTTTAGAAAGTTTATAAAAGAGGGATGGGTGGGCGTTACTTAGCTGGTTCTAAAGCTGAGATTCTGCTGCCAGTCATCCTCGTGTCCTCGTCACATCAGTAACGGCCAGCCCTTTTTTCAGTGTCCCAGGCTGGTGCACGGGATGTCATGCCCGTGCACACGTCATCAGCTACAGCCGGGTCGCGAGCACTCGCTCTGACTTCCTGCGCTCAGCTATGGAAGTCAGAGCGAGTGTTCGCGACCCGGCTGTAGCTGATGACGTGTGCACGGGCATGACATCCCGTGCACCAGCCTGGGACACTGAAAAAAGGGCTGGCCGTTACTGATGTGACGAGGACACGAGGATGACTGGCAGCAGAATCTCGGCTTTAGAACCAGCTAAGTAACGCCCACCCGTCCCTCTTTTATAAACTTTCTAAAGCATTATCTTCACTTATAAAAAACAGTTTTTTTAGCAAAAAACCTTGCAGCACATGTATGTGCTGGGTGTAGGGAACCATATTAATAGTCCGGGGGGGTTATTTGGGGTGGTTGGTTCCCTTTAAAGTCTACCTCCTCCCTGATGAGACAATTGAATAGTTTATTTCCCAAAGAAGCATCGTAATTCTAGGTCTCCTCATTCTGACATGTGACTCTCCACCTTACCCCTTAGATCCCAGTCTTAATCCTCTCACTTAGCCAAATCAGATCTCATACTTTGCAATGATAAGGAGCAACAACCCAAAACATTGTGTCTAAAAATTGAGATTCTGGTTTGGTTTGTATCCTAAGTCATATCACAAGACTCGTTAAAAGGTCACTTTTGACTTTTAGGATTGCTACTTCCAATAGGTGGCGCTAGAGTTCAGGTTCTCTTCCTAACTGCAGAGACAATTGAATAGTTTATTTCCCAGAGAAGCATAGTGGCTCTAAAGGGCCTGTCACACGCGTCAATGTCGTCAGTGAGATGATCGCTGACGACATTGACGGCTGATCGCTGGTGAGCTGTCGCACAGACAGACTCACCAGCGATCAATTGACCAGAGACATCATGGAAACGATTTAAATATCGTTTCCATGATGTCTTGCTCCCGCTGCCAGCCTGCTGGAAGCGGGAGCAGGCTGGTCTCCAAGGTAAACTGCGGGTATCTAGGCAGCGCGCGCTGCCTAGATACCCGACGTGTACCTTAGTTACCAGCCTCCTCCGCTCACCGGCTGGTATCTAAGGTACACAGCGGGTAACTAGGGACCCTAGTTACCCGCTGTGTACCTTAGATACCAGCCGGTGAGCGGAGGAGGCTGGTAACTAAGGTACACGTCGGGTATCTAGGCAGCGCGCGCTGCCTAGATACCCGCAGTTTACCTTGGATACCAGCTCCCAGCGCTTGTGACAGGCGCAGGGAGCTGGAATATCGCTACTCCCGGTGTCACACGCAGCGATGCTGCGTGTCCACCGGGCGATAATCGCCAGGTTTTAGGACTGATTCTAAAACCTGGCGATCATCAACAAGCGATTTATCGCTGGTTGATTCACTATGTCACACGCATCAATATCGCTGCAACGTCACGTGCAGCCGATATCGTGCAGGCGATATTGATGCGTGTGACAGGCCCTTAAGTCTCCTCTTTAATGACGTGTCACTCTCCATAAGGAGAAAACTTCACTCCTGGTGAAAAGGTAACACATCTCTAATGTGTTTCTGACCACATGTTAGCGATAGTCATAGGTCCCAATGTTTTGTTCTATCTGCCGTTTTTCTCGTGGTTTAAGCACCACAGATCTATTTAATGTGTTTGTTTTCTTAAAAGAATCATTCAAGACAGTCAATGGTTATCGGCTACCAAGGAATCTGTCCTTACGATGTTGTGCTTGTTGATGGAATGTTGAAGGAGATGAACAATTTCTTCTAACACGATAATATTGTTCCTTAGGAATGTCCCTTCTCAAATTGTATGGTGTAATAATTATAATGGAACTCTCAGGAATCTCGTAGCTTGAGACAATGACTCAACTGAACACGGTTACAGTGAGAAAGTCTGTAATTTACACACGTGATTGAAAACAAACCTGAAGTGCAGCAAGTGAGCAAAGTGCATCAAATACACAATAAACAGAGAAATCATTAGTAATAGTTCATCCACAATAATGCTGGCAAGGAAAGCCTCTTGGAAGAAGCTCTCACTGGGAGATGCAGTTTAGGCTGGTTTCACACTACGATTTTATCAGTTCCGATGCTGTCCAATAAAAATCGTACAGCATCGGACCGATTTTGGGCCCCATGCAGCCCTATGGGCATCGGACCAAATCGGATGTGCACTAAATGCCATCCGATTTTGTCCGATCCGATTCTGTCAGATTTTATTATCGGTGCTAAAATCGGCGCCTGCTCCGATTTTAGCACCGAAAATAAAATCGGACAAACTCGGATCGGACCAAATCGGATGGCATTTAGTGCACATCCGATCTGACCCGATCAATTTGACATGGGGCCCTATGGAGCAGGGTCCGAGGGAACATCTGATGTCTCCTCGGACCTGAATTTAGTGTACTGAGCATGCTCAGTACACTAAAATCTCTCCAAAAGTGAATGAATGGGTTAATTAAAAAAATAAAATCTATGCTCACCTGTCCACGAGGCCCCCAACGTCTCCCGGCGTCTCCGGTGTCTCCAGGTATCTTGCCGTCTCTGCTGACAAGACCTGCCGTGATGTCACAATCACATGACTGCCAGTAACCAATAGCCGGCAGTCATGTGATTGTGACATCACGAGAGGTCCTGGCAGCACAGAAGACAGAACAGCAAGACACCGGGAGACGCGCGGGACCGTGCAGGAGTCGTGGACAGGTGAGAAAGGAGAGGAGGAGAGGGGAGGACAAGAGGAGAGGAGGAGGAGGACAAGAGGAGAGGAGGAGGAGGACAAGAGGAGAGGAGGAGGACAAGAGGAGAGGAGGGGGACAAGAGGAGAGGAGGAGGAGGACAAGAGGAGAGGAGGAGGAGGACAAGAGGAGAGGAGGAGGACAAGAGGAGAGGAGGGGGACAAGAGGAGAGGAGGGGGACAAGAGGAGAGGAGGGGGACAAGAGGAGAGGAGGGGGACAAGAGGAGAGGAGGGGGACAAGAGGAGAGGAGGGGGACAAGAGGGGGAGAGCAATGGAGGACCGCGGGAGAAGAGGGGAGGACTGGGGACCATATTGGAGCACCGGGGGAGAGACAGCTGATGACAGCTGACAGGAGGGAGGTGAGGACAGGCATCAGATAAAATGTCGGAATCGGATGCCTATTTGGCATCCGATTCCAGGCATCAGAAGAATCCGATGCAGTCCGATTTATATCGGACAGCATCGGATTTTAAAAAAATCGTAGTGTGAAAGTAGCCTTAGTAGAAAACACAGTCCACGCCCAGGGGGCCTGGATTAGGTAAGTCTCTGAAAATGAGTTCCAAAACCAGCACAGAGCAGTGAGCCTTAGGAAAGTCCAAACTGTCCAGGGTACCGCTACTGAACACTTAGCAACAATAAGCTGCTAAAAGAAGACTGGGCTTACATTACCAGGGTGTCATGCATGGGAGGTGAGGGAATCAGGTAACTGGATGGTGTGATGGGCGAAGGGGTTCAAGAGGAGATAAGCTGACCCTTACACTGGGGGTCTCTGGCTGGCCCTGCTCTTGAAGGTACCTCTGAAGGTGTGGAGGTCCGAGTCTGCATCCTATTTCCTGAGCTCCTGATTAGCCATAGGTTGAGGACCCCTACCTCCACCAACGGATCTGGATTCACAGCTATTCCCTAGGCAAAGACTTCAGCCCAGCAGCAAGCATCTGCACAGCACAATGACCAAGAATAAACTAACTCTATCAGCGACGTCTAACAGGGAAAAGGGAAGGCTATTTAAAGGCAAGGGGAGGGGATTCCAGGTTTTGTCACACCCAAGCCTCACATCAACCCCTCAACCAGCAGCTGAACATAATAGTGAGTGCAGCTCTGGAGTATAATACAGGAGGTAAGTCAGGATCAGGACGTTCACATCCATACCTCACGCATCTCTTGAAGAAATGCAGACACAACACACACAGCAGCATCCAGCTAAGTCAATGCAATCTAAGCGCGTGACACAGGGCTTGCAGGCTGCGACAGACGCTAACAAAAACAAGCAGAAAGTTGCTGGTGAGTCTTTGAGAGCATGAGATGTTGCTGAAAAGAGCTGAGCCGGACTTACTGGATGGAGGAAGAGCAATATTGAGAAGCAAAGAGCCAGCAATTCAATCAGAATACACAAGCATTGGCTAGAAGGTAGACTATGGTTTATAAAAGCAAGGAAAAAGGATCATATGAACAGGAGCAAAGCAGCAGATGCCATTTTGGAAAAGGGCTATAATGCATGAAAGATAAACAGAAGATCCAGAGTCTTGACATATGGGCGATGGCTGTCCTAATGGAATAGGCTGGTAGTAGAGGTGGGATTTCAATATGTTTCTGTGACAAGAAGTTCACTGTTATCACTAGAAACTGTAATGTAGAGAAAGTTGACAATGTCATAGTTAAATTTAGATGTAAATCTGAGATTCTAAATATTTTCATTAAGTTGTCCCACAAATATTTTTGGGGTTATGCCACCATTTTCTAAGACAGACATTACAGCAAGGGATCAAAGAATATTAGGAGTAATACAGACATTACAGCCGGGGATAAACATGGTTATACGAGTATACAGACATTACAGCCGGGGATCACAGAATATAAGAGTATACAGACATTACAGCCGGGGATCACAGGTTATACGAGTATACAGACATTACAGCCGGGGATCACAGAATATAAGAGTATACAGACATTACAGCCGGGGATCACAGGTTATAACGAGTATACAGACATTACAGCCGGGATCACAGAATATAAGAGTATACAGACATTACAGCCGGGGATCACAGAAATATGAGTATACAGACATTACAGCCGGGGATCACAGATTATAAGAGTATACAGACATTACAGCCAGGGATCACAGGATATAAGAGTATACAGACATTACAGCCGGGGATCACAGAATATAAGAGTATACAGACATTACAGCTGGGATCACAGAATATAAGAGTATACAGACATTACAACCGGGATCACGAATATAAGAGTATACAGTCATGACAGCTGGGGATCACAGAATATAAAGTATATCAGACCATTACAGCCAGGATCACATAATATAAGAGTACAGACATTACATCCAGGATCACAGAATAAAAGAGTATACAGACATTACAACTGGGGTCACAGAATATAACAGTATTCCACTCAGGCCCACTCAGCACACCTACTCACCACATCCTCAACACCCACTCACCCCGTCAGCACCCACTCACCCCTTCTAAGCACCCACTCACTCCCCTCAGCACCCACTCACCCCGCTCAGCACCCACTCACCACATCTCAGCCCACTCACCCGCTGAACATCACACTCGCCCCTGCTAAGCATCCACTCACCCCTTCACTCAACTCACCCCCCTCAGCACCCACTCACCCCATCTCAGCACCCACTCACTCCGTCGCTCAGCACCTCCTCAGCTCAGCACCCACTCGCCCCATCTCAGCACCCACTCACCCTGTCTCCGCTCCCACTCACCCATCTCAGCACCCCTCACCCATCTCAGCACCCAGTCACCCGTCTCAGCACCACTCAGCACCCACTCACCCTGTCTCCGCACCCACTCACCCCGTCTCAGTACCCACTCACCTGTCTCAGTACCCACTCAGCACCCAGTCACTCCCACTCAGCACCCAGTCACCCCACTCAACACCTACTCACCCCACTCAACACCTACTCACCCATCTCAGCACCCACTCACCACCACTCAACACCCACTCACCCCTGCTCAACACCCACTCACCCACAGCCGCTTCTTTCAGCACCACAAAGCCCACCCCAATCATAACATCACTGCCCTCCCGATGAGATAGCATCAGGGCCTCCATCTAGTGTCTATATACTCTTATATCCTGTGATCCCCAGCTATAATGACTGTATACTCTTATATTCTGTAATCCTGGCTGTAATGTCTGTACACTCTTATATCCTGTGATCCCGGCTGTAATGTCTGTATATTCTTATATTCTGTGATCCCGTGCTGTAATGTCTATATACTCTTATATTCTGTGATCCCCAGCTATAATGACTGTATACTCTTATATTCTGTGATCCTGGCTGTAATGTTTGTATACTCTTATATTCTGTGATCCCCGGCTGTAATGTCTGTATACTTTTATATTTTGTGATCCCCAGCTATAATGACTGTATACTCTTAAGGGCCTGTCACACGCATCAATATCGCCTGCACGATATCGGCTGCACGTGACGTTGCAGCGATATTGATGCGTGTGACATAGTGAATCAACCAGCGATAAATCGCTGGTTGATGATCGCCAGGTTTTAGAATCAGTCCTAAAACCTGGCGATTGTCGCCCGGTGGACACGCAGCATCGCTGCGTGTGACACCGGGAGTAGCGATATTCCAGCTCCCAGCGCCTGTCACAAGCGCTGGGAGCTGGTATCCAAGGTAAACTGCGGGTATCTAGGCAGCGCGCGCTGCCTAGATACCCGACGTGTACCTTAGTTACCAGCCTCCTCCGCTCACCGGCTGGTATCTAAGGTACACAGCGGGTAACTAGGGTCCCTAGTTACCCGCTGTGTACCTTAGATACCAGCCGGTGAGCGGAGGAGGCTGGTAACTAAGGTACACGTCGGGTATCTAGGCAGCGCGCGCTGCCTAGATACCCACAGTTTACCTTGGAGACCAGCCTGCTCCCGCTTCCAGCAGGCTGGCAGCGGGAGCAAGACATCATGGAAACGATATTTAAATCGTTTCCATGATGTCTCTGGTCAATTGATCGCTGGTGAGTCTGTCTGTGTGACAGCTCACCAGCGATCAGCCGTCAATGTCGTCAGCGATCATCTCACTGACGACATTGACGCGTGTGACAGGCCCTTTATATTCTGTGATCCCTGTCTGTAATGTCTGTATACTTTTATATTCTGTGATCCCCGGCTGTAATGTCTGTATACTTTTATATTCTGTGATCCCATGCTGTAATGTCTGTGTACTCTTATATTCTGTGATCCCCGGCTGTAATGTCGGTATACTCGTATAACCTGTGATCCCCGGCTGTAATGTCTGTATACTCTTATATTCTGTGATCCCCGGCTGTAATGTCTGTATACTGTTATATTTTGTGATCCCCGGCTGTAATGTCTGTATACTCTTATATTCTGTGATCCCCAGCTGTAATGTCTGTATACTCTTATATTCTGTGATCCCTGGCTGTAATGTCTGTGTACTCTTATATTCTGTGATCCCCGGCTGTAATGTCTGTATACTCTTATATTCTGTGATCCCCGGCTGTAATGTCTTTATACTCTCTTACTCTTCCCCCCACATGTTCCCATGGTCAGATACATCCATTACACAGGGTCATATATATAAGAATATCTCGGGAAAGGAACTTTTTTTTTTTTTTTACATCCAATTGTGGAACTTATTTTTATTCTGAGATCTATTAATTAAAATGCAGAATTGTTTGTGGCACAACCTCTTTAAGGAACCTAATATAAGGGATGCACAAGTATCTTAAAGAAGTCACCCAGTGACCAACCTTCCCATGTTGTTTGTATTTGCTCCAGATTTTAGACACAGCTGACTCTGAACAACCAACATCTTTTGTAACATTGTGTGATGATTTACCCTCTTATAATGGTGGGTTTACACACACCAATCATTGTATCCAATATCTGAACAGATCTCTGGTTGCAGTGAAATCATGGACACATAGTTCCATTTTGTGGCTGTGTACAACATGGAGCAATCTGTCCATGATTTCACTGCAACCAGAGATTGGTTCAGATATTGGATACAATGATTGGAGTGTGTAAACCCACCATAAGAGTTTGATAATCCTCTCCTTTGTTTCAATTGACATCTCTGGTGTTGGAGCCATGATTCATGTCAGTCCACTTGGTGCAGCAGATCTCCAAGGTGTGATCTCTCCTTTTTAGATGCAGAGTAACGAGCAGATCTTATTTGATGCAGGTGTTAGTTTTGGGAATGAAAATTTACAGGGTGATTCCATAATTGTTTCCTCAGAAATGAGGGATTCCATAATTTTTCCTTCTGCTTGGTCTGAAAAAATAACCATTACTGGCTAGCACATCTTTTATCTTGATTTCTTTTAGTGTTTCTTAAAGCCATAAAGTCGCCATGTGAAATGACTTTAGTTTTGTGTCATGTCTGTGATCTGCTTTTTTTTCTACAACATTAAACACCTGAATGAACGTCCTCCGAGCCCGGGGAGTCCAGAAATTATTATTGCCAGGGGGTGTAGTATAGTTTTAGTATATAGTTTAGTATAATATAGCATAGGATAGGATAGGATAGTACAGTATAGTATAGTATATTATAGTTTAGAATAGTATATTATACTATAGTATAGTATAGTATAGTATAGTATAGTATAGTATATTATCGTTTAGCATAGTATTTTATAGTATAGTGTAAATAGTACAGTATAGTTTAGAATAGTATATTATAGCATATAGTATAGTATTATATAATATAGTATATTTCAATGTATTTTAAATATTTTAAACATGTTAAACCTAAATTGTCCTTATCTCGGTCTGAAGGGTGCGGAGTGCTGAGGAGGGTCTCAGTCTGTGGGGTGCGGAGTGCTGAGGAGGGTCCCCATCTGTGGGGTGCGGAGTGCTGAGGAGGGTCACTGCCTGTGGGGGTAGGGGTACAGAGGAGGGTCTTGGCACAAGATATAAGTTAAAAGATGTATCAATGTGGAAGGTTGATGAATGAAGTGCTCGTGTTCACCAGGCAGAAATACTATGAAAAGGGCAATAAAGCCGGTTCACTACATACACGACACCTTACAGATTGGCCCGCTGCCTCGTCCCCGCAGGGCTGTAGGGATGGTAATGGCAAGCTACAATATAATCCATCTACTATCTCTCATTATATCTTTCTATTCTATAAGAAGCTTTATAATCTCCCGGATAATCTCCCGTCAGACTAGATTCATAGGACATCCCTACGTAATAATTATCTATGGGATCTCGGACTGCCAGTTCTCTCGCTAGAAGCAATTAACTCTCTTAACTCTTTCACCTTTGGGTGATTTTCCAGTTTTGTTTTTTGCAGGACGAGTTTTTTTTAATGACATTATTCATTTTCCCATATATTGTGCTGGAAACCAGGAAAAAACTCCAAGTGCGGGGAAATTGCAAAAAAAAAAGTTCAATTCCAAAATGTTTTTTTAAATTATTTTTTATTCATCATGTTCACTATATGGTAACACTGACGTCAGTGTGATTCTCCAGGTCAGTGGAAGTTCACAGATACCAAAGAAAGATATATAGTTTATTATTACCTAAGTGGTAAAAACCCACAGACATTTGTCAAAAAAAATGTGCTCATTTGTCACCATTTTCTGTGCCCGTAGGCTGGGGTCACACACACAGATATCTTTGCAGATATTGTTCACAGATCTCTGGTTGCAGTGAAATCATGGACAGATTGCTCCATTTGTACACAGCCACAAAATGGAACCATATCTGTCCATGATTTCACTGCAACCAGAGATCTGCGAACAATATCTGCAAAGATATCTGTGTGTGTGACCCCAGCCGTAGTGTTCTCATTTTTCGGGATCTGGGGTTGAGAGATGGCTTATTTTTTGTGTCTTCAGCTGACGTTTTTGAGTAGATGTCATGTTTTGATCGCCTGTTATTGCATTTTATTGCAATGTTGTGGCGATCAAAAAACTTAATAAGGGTGCTTTCACATTGGCGGATTTGCCCGGATCCTAACGGCGGCACTTTCGGCACGGTTGTGGCAAGCCCCATGTATTGGCTTGCGGTAACAGTGTGGCAAGTGCAGTTGCGGCAGATGCGGCCGCGAAAAAACTTGCAGTCAGCAGCGGTTATTTTTGCTGCCGCAACTGCTGAAACCGCACTTGCCACACCTGCCACACAGTTACCGCAAGCCCTATAGACAATGCATGGGGTTTGTCGCAATTGTGCCACAAGTGCCGCCGTTTTTTGTCCGGATCCGCGCAAAACCGCCAGTTTGAAAGCAGCATTACAGCATTTTTAATTTTTTTTCGATTACACAGTTTACTGTTTGGATTTATTTATTTTATATTTTGATAGATCGGGCATTTCTGAATGCAGTGGTGCTAAATATGTGTATTTTTATTATTGTTTAATTTTCAATGGGGCAAAAGGGGGGTGATTTTAAGTCTTGCTTTTTTTATTTTTTCATATACTTTTTTTTAGACTTTTTTTTGTTTTTACTAGTCATAGCACAAGCTGCCGCTGTCCGATCATTTATGCTGTGACTGGATGTGGGGTGCAACACATGACAGTGACATCCTGCGCTGTGCGCTTACATGCTGCTCTGCTGCCGACATAAGAAGAGGATGTCGCGTTGCTGCGGGGGAGCAATGGATGATGAGTATATGTAAAAGACTGTAAGCAGCACTCTACAGTGACTTATAGAGGAATTAGAATTTACATTAAAGCAAAGAAAATGAGATCATCATGGAAATGGCCAAATCAATAATCCACCCAGTTGCCACATTGAGGCGTATCTTGTAACTGGGTCCTAAGCGTTGTTACATAGGCAGATAACAATGGTTAGGACACAGTTACGAGATACGCCTCAATGTGGCAATTGGGTGGATTATTGATTTGGCCATTTCCAAAATGCTAACTATCTCATTTTCTTTGCTATAATGTAAATTCCAATTTCTCTACAAGTCACTGTAGCGTGCCACTTAGTCTTTTAAATGTAATTCGTGTTTAAGAAGGCACCTACACTGACAGGATGAGTGCCGCATAATCACATATATAAACAGTGAGTATAATCGCCATGATGGGGGCCATATTCCAGGATGGGGAGCATATACAGTAGTGTTCAAAATATTAGAAGTGCAATATAACTAAACAGATTATTCCCTGTTTTTGGTATAAATGATATCACCACATGTCAAACAATTTACCAGTTATTGCAGTAGATTCTTAAGACCCAGTTACACACAGATATCTGTTCAGAGATTGGTCACAGATCTTTGGTTGCAGTGAAATCATGGACACATTGTTCCATTTTGTGGCCGTGTACAAATGTGTCCATGGTTTCACTGCAACCAGAGATCTATGACCAATATCTGAACAGATATCTGTGTGTGTAATGTGGCCTTTAGAAAACCACCAGACTCCGCATTCAGGATCTGCAGGATTTTGAGTCTGATTCATTGAAAGGGAGTGTGTTCAAAATAATAGCAGTGTGGAGTTCAATTAGTGCGGTCAATCATCGGTGGAGAATCATGTGTGTATCAGGTGGCCTTTATTTAAGGGTGAAGCAACATATGTTGAACATGTATTTCTCCTTGGAAGCCTGAGAAATATGGATCGTTCCAGACATTATTCAGAAGAACAGCGAACTGTGATTTAAAAAGGTGATTGGAGAGGGTGACATTTATAAAGAAGAGCAGACAATGATCGGCTGTTCAGCTACAATGATCTTCAATGCTTTATAATGGAAAACCAGAGAGACGTGGAAGAAAACAGAACATGACCATTTGAATGGATGGAAGAAAATCCAGAATGGTAAAGGCTCAGCCAATGATCAGCTCCAGGAGGATCAAAGACGTCTCCAGTCACCTGTGAGGACAGAAGACGGCGGTGTGAAGATCATCTATAGCAAGAAGAACCTGCAAAGTCCTACTGTTATAGAAAAGACCTGTACTGAAGAAAGAGCCATCACCGGCCTAAAGAGGAGGAACATTGCGTGGACTGATGGAAGGTAAATGGTCTTTTTGGGTTCAAGATCGACAGACATCAGATGACAGCCAAACTATGAACCCCCACAGTCCCCTCTGCAGACAGTGAAGCTGGTGGTAATGCCTCATGATATGGGCAGGTTTCTTACTATGGTGCTGCCTATTTACCACATTCCAGGGATCATGGACCAGTTATCAGATATCACAATACTTGAAGAGATTATGTTGTCTTACTCAGAAGAGGAAATGCCCGTGAAATTGTTAAAGGCAACAACCTTAAACACAACAGTAAACGAGCAAAATCTTGGTTCCAATCCAACAAAATTGAGGTTATGGAGCCGCTGCCCGATCCCCAGAACGTAATCTGATAGATCACTTGTAGGGTGACATAAAAAATGACGTTTCTGAAACAAAACAAATAAATGCAGATAAATTGTGGTGGGATGTCGTCAAAGCCTCCTGGGCTGCAATAACAGGTGACAGGGGCCAGACGTTTGGTGACTGTGCAACATAGATGGGAAGCTGTTCTAAAAAACTGTGGTTACAACTAAATATGAAGTTAGTGATTCACAGGAATGAATGTGAAATCCTAAAGACAAATGCAGATAATGCTATTATTTTGAACAGACCGAAGTTCATTTTTTGTTATTTTGTGTAAAGTAGTTAAATGTTATATACTGGTACATTTCTCTTCATGTTTTGATTTAGAAAACAGTGTGCAATGTTCCTAATGCTGGAAATAAAAGCTATTATAAAGATTTTGGGCCTTACTCATGTTTTTGAACACAACTTTATCTGCACTCGGTACCTTAATTATAACATGATATGACACTTTTTTGCACTATGACACTTTACTCTATGTGAATTTCCATGACAACTACAGATATGCACTCCAGAACCTTGTGAACTCTTATATTTAATGTATATTGTTATATATTTTAATGAAGCATTATTTCTAACTTCAGGCAGTGGCGGGCTGGCCCAGGGAGCAGGAATGCATATGCCCCCCAGGCCAGTGGATTTTGGGCTTAACTCATGGTTTTGAACACACTGCTATTATTTTGAACACAACTGTAAATGGTCACATGCATACAGTCAAACCCAAATACATTGACATCGATGAAAGTAGCTGTTGTTACAAGGTTGTATAGCTCACCAGTGACATAACTTGAAGCTCATGGGTCCCAATGCGAAAGCTCCAATGGGGCCCCCAATTATTGCAAATCTTTAATAGCACTAGTGTTTTTTATAGTATAAATGGACTTTTGGGCCCCTAAGTCCCAGGGCTCCGATACGACCGCAACTCCTGCACTTGTTGTAGTTGCACCCTTGTAGTTCACTAATGTGCCCATTTTTACATATTACCGTATTTCCCAGCACTCTGTTCACTATCCTATTGCTGGATCTTACCTGACTGATCTGCAGGATGAAGTCTTGCACCTTGGTCATGGTGAACACCTCAGGTTTAAACAAACAAGTAATGTACCTTCCATCTGTGACCAAGATGAGGATCCAGAAAATGGGAACCCTGAATCTCATGATAAACTTGTACGCCCGCTCCGTACAGCAGGAGCAGCATTTTCTGCCGCAGCATTCGCAGTTCTTCAAGTCCTGGTAAGTGCAGACACCTTGTTCAATGTCTGCAACGGCGTGAAGCGTCCCGCACAGGTTACAGCACCAGCAGGAACAGACGAAGACGCAGAGGATGGCCGTGGTGACAAGGATAAATGTCAGACTGTACAAGACTTGGAGCCATTTGATATTGGGGCAGATGAACTCTGTTTCCATCAGTTTTCTCTAAGCCAAGAAGAACCAAACCCAGAATGGGGATGGCGGCCAGGTCATAGTTAGATCGGATGATCTGAGCGAGGTCTTTTGGTTTCTTCATTTCATTAGATGAAGCTCACACTCCTGAGACTGAGCCCGTAATGTGCCAGGGTGACAAATCTCACTTTCACTTTAAAGAAGGTGATTGTTTCTCTATTGGGCGTAACGGACTATAAACACACAAAGAAGTATCAGAGCAACTAGAGCAACACAATACGGTTATTAGTAATGTTAGTATTACACTTCTTGGAGCCTATCAGATGCTTGTAGAATTCAGTGACCAGTATCATAGTTTTTAAAGGTCACCTGTCACCAGTGTTGGGGGTTGTAAACCTGCCCACCACCTTTACCATGATGTAATTGGGGTTCCTAAGTGGGGCGTCATGAGTAGGACTGCTTAATGCTGTCGAAACCCGTTGACTGGGTCATGTCGATCATGTGATTTTTTTTTTCTTTTGTATACACCATCTTTATTGAAAAATAAAAGAAAAAGAAAATCCATTCCTACATAGATAGATAGATTTACATAGATATGAGAGCAAACCGAAAGTAACACAGTAGAGAGAACATTATTGATGTTAACACCATAGCAGAATCTAAGTGAAAGGTTGTTTGTATTAGCATGAGCAAGATAGGACTGCTTTCACATCACGTTTTTTTTCCTGTCTGTGGGATCCTACTTTTTGTAGGATCCCACAGACAGGAAAGGACACCACAGGGGGTGACCTATTCTGTGTCCGGGTCCGTGATTATCATGGATCCAGACACAGTGGGGCATTCTCACTTCTGCAGAAGTGTAATTAAGTAAAAGAAAGAGTTAAAAATAAAAAATCACTATGCTCACCTATCCTCAATCCACCGCTGCCTCCCAGCAAGGTCCGGGAGCTTACAGGACCTGTAGTGACGTCACAAGTCAATCAGCTGATCGGGTCACATGATCTCAGTTACCACGGTAACTGCAGTCATGTAACCCGATGACACTCCAGGTTGTGACGTCACCACAGGTCCTGTAAGCTCCCGGACCTTGCTGGGAGGCAGCGGTGGATCGAGGATAGGTGAGCATAGTGATTTTTTATTTTTAACTTTTTCTTTTACTTAATTACACTTCTGCAATGTATATTATACATTGCAGAAGTGTAATTAGAAGGGTTGGAGCAATTTTAGTTTACTGAGCATGCTCAGTACACTAAAATCAGGTCCGAGGAAAGACCAGCTGTTTCCTCGGACCCCCGCTCATTGGCCCCCATGTTAAAGGCCACGGATTGGATCGGACTTGGCCTAATTGCCATCCGATTTTGTGGGATCCGATTTTTTTCTGTGCCCAAAATCGGAGCAGTCTCCGATTTTGGGTCCAGCAAAAAAATCGGACACAAATCGAATCCCACAAAATCGGATGGCAATTAGGCCAAATCCAATCCGACCCCATAGGATAACATGGGGGCCAAATCGGATCCGTGGCTGTCCGTTTTACAGTGGACAGCCACGGATCCAACAAAATCGTGATGTGAAAGCACCTTAACCTGTGTGAATGATTAATCAGCACATAAGATAGAGCACAGTAGGAGGACTCACATCAACAACACATTAATTAACACAGTAGGAGCACAGCAAACAGGAAGGTATCGCAAAGCACAATTGAGAAACTACACTGAGAAAATCACAGTCAAGCACAAGCACATATTAAGATAATAAGAAGGATTATACCCACAGCATAGGATAGTACAGGAAGACACACGCATTTTTGTAACATTAGAATATAGAAGCAAGAAAACAAAATACACAGATTTAATAATATATAGGAGATAACAGATACGTACAACCTTAATACGACAAAAAATTAAAATACTAAAGATCAGCACTAAGATATTTACCAATATAAATTCTCATTGGGTTAGGTGCAATTGAAAGCCCATAGGATAAGAAGACAGAAGAAAACTAGGAACATTTCTATAACACTATAAGAGGTATGAGAACCCCAAAATAATTGCCCTAGAATAACATATTAATACTGAAGATAACTAGTTTTTGAATACAATCTGTAGGAGAGATATATGGAGCCACATAACTATATATAGCTGGCAAAGATTGCGACATCCATCAAAAGCAGTCGGAGCAGAATATAAAGAGCCCGATACGTATTAAAAGTTATCTTAAGGAACAGAACGCCAAGAGGTAAGGGGGCAATAATCTATTATATAATTGCTGTAGCAACTTCCCTCGCACACGCCGCTACCTCCGTGGCTTTGTTCGTGGACGCGCATCGCCCACGTGACTCACTCGCAATGCCCGCGAAGGGGGCGTTGCGAGTCGTTGCAGCAGCCCGAGCAATGCCCTATACACAGATTCTAGAATCCCGATGCAATACTGATAATCTATTATATAATTGCCGTAGCGACTTCCCTCGCACACGCCGCTACCTCCGTGGCTTTGTTCGTGGACGCGCATCGCCCACGCGACTCACTCACAATGCCCGCCAAGGGGGCGTTGGGAGTCGTTGCAGCAGCCCGAGCAATGCCCTATACACAGATTCTAGAATCCCGATGCAATCGCATCGGGCTCACAGCTAGTACTATATATAAGAAGATTAGTAGATACAATTTAGGTACTGACAAAATATACCCCCTTCTAGGATATAACAGAAGACCAGATTCTTATACTAGGACATAGTATTGCACTTTGTGTACATGAGCTTAGTTTATTAATAACTGACATCCCTCCTATTTATCTTGATTATGATATGCTTTGACTTAACTTCTGTATAGCATGCTATCACATTGTATTTTCAGCTTCAAGTGGGTAGAGATATTGTGTATACTTGTGGCCGTGTATGGCCCTTTTAATTGTTTTTAAAGTAATTGCACTTTAGTGTTGTTTGTATGGTATGTGGCATAAAGATTTGTCATTTGACAACATGTGGTGATCGCCCCCTTATACTTGTTAGTTACCTATGTTAGCCAAGGGCTATTTGTTGTGCAGTTCTGTGTGTCCCTCTCAGCACCAAAATTGTCTGGTATGTAATCTGTTATTTGTCCTCGTCTCTTGCACTTTTCAACTGGAGTAAAATAAAACATTTAGGTACTTGCAATTACTAGTTGAATCCTTTAACTGACCAGTACCTTAGGTAGCATAGGCTCTTATCTCTGTAGTTTATGAGTATTGTCTTTGAGCCGCATCCTGTATACGAATCATGTCCATGGTGATTCCTTGGAATTCTTGTAATATAATTATACTATTTGGAGGACTATGGAGGTGCATTATAATATATGGAGATCTATGTTCTACATTATATACGGTGGATTATGGATGGTGCATTATACTATATGGAGGACTATGCGGAGTGCATTATAATATATGGAGGACTATGGGGTGCATTATATATGGAGGACTATGGAGGTGCATAATAATTATATGGAGGACTATGGGGAGTGCATTATAATATATGGAGGACTATGGATGGTGCATTATACTATATGGATGACTATGAGGTGGTGCATTATGTATGGAGGACTATGGGGTGCCTTTTAATATATCTTGAGTACTATGATCTGCATTATATATGGAGGACTATGGATGGTCCTTTATACTATATGGAGGACTATAAGGTGTATTATACTATATGGATCACTATTGATGGTACATTATACTATATGGAGGACTATGAGGTGCATTATACTATATGGAGGACTATGAGGTGCATTATACTATATGGAGGACTATGGATGGTGCATTATATTATATGGAGAACTATGAGGTGCATTATAGTATATGGAGGACTATGGATGGTTCATTATATATGGATGACTATAAGGTGCATTATACTATATAGAGGACTATGAGGTGCATTATACTATATGGAGGACTATGAGGTGCATTATACTATATTGAGGATTATGGTGTACATTTTAATATATGAAGGACTATGGAGTATATTATATGTGTATCACATATATGGAGCCCAGTATGATGAATGTAGAATGCTGTAGACAGAGATAAGATGCAGCAGGGCTTCTGCCTTGTTAAAATGTATCTTCTGTTTTGTAAAACAACTCAAAATAAATCCTACAAGAGTTAAAAGTCCAAACACATTTCAGACCTGTGTCATTAATGTTTGTATTGTCAGTGTGTAAATCACTTTATCCACAATCCCTTTATCAGAACCCGCCTATCCCAGAGGTGCCTTTATTTTGCTAGACAAACATTAACTTTAACCCTATAAGCATATGAAAGTATTTCATCCCTTTGTTAGCGCTGTCTAATTAACTGCTGGGTAATTAACCAGCACTGATCCTTTACACTCATTCATAGTGATACATAATGTCTTGTCACGTTTGTTTATCCAAAATAGCTTTCGAGTGTTTTTCATGATACAGAATAGGGATGTACAGTTAGGGCCAGAAATATTTGGACAGTGACACAAGTTTTGTTATTTTAGCTGTTTACAAAAACATGTTCAAAAATACAATTATATATATAATATGGGCTGAAAGTGCACACTCCCAGCTGCAATATGAGAGTTTCCACATCCAAATCGGAGAAAGGGTTTAGGAATCATAGCTCTGTAATGCATAGCCTCCTCTTTTTCAAGGGACCAAAAGTAATTGGACAATGGATTCTAAGGGCTGCAATTAACTCTGAAGACGTCTCCCTCGTTAACCTGTAATCAATGAAGTAGTTAAAAGGTCAGGGTGGATTCCAGGTGTGTGGTTTTGCATTTGGAAGCTGTTGCTGTGACCAGACAACATGCGGTCAAAGGAACTCTCAATTGAGGTGAAGCAGAACATCCTGAGGCTGAAAAAAAAGAAAAAATCCATCAGAGATAGCAGACATGCTTGGAGTAGCAAAATCAACAGTTGGGTACATTCTGAGAAAAAAGCAATTGACTGGTGAGCTTGGGAACTCTAAAAGGCCTGGGCGTCCACGGATGACAACAGTGGTGGATGATCGCCGCATACTTTATTTGGTGAAGAAGAACCCGTTCACAACATCAACTGAAGTCCAGAACATTCTCAGTGAAGTAGGTGTATCTGTCTCTAAGTCAACAGTAAAGAAAAGACTCCATGACAGTAAATACAAAGGGTTCACATCTAGATGCAAACCATTCATCAATTCCAAAAATAGACAGGCCAGAGTTAAATGTGCTGAAAAACACCTCAAGAAGCCAGCTCAGTTCTGGAAAAGTATTCTATGGACAGATGAGACAAAGATCAACCTGTACCAGAATGATGGGAAGAAAAAAGTTTGGAAAAGAAAGGGAACGGCACATGATCCAAGGCACACCACATCCTCTGTAAAACATGGTGGAGGCAACGTGATGGCATGGGCATGCATGGCTTTCAATGGCACTGGGTCACTTGTGTTTATTGATGACATAACAGCAGACAAGAGTAGCCAGATGAATTCTGAAGTGTACCGGGATATACTTTCAGCCCAGATTCAGCCAAATGCTGCAAAGTTGATTGGACGGCGCTTCATAGTACAGATGGACAATGACCCCAAGCATACAGCCAAAGCTACCCAGGAGTTCATGAGTGCAAAAAAGTGGAACATTCTGCAATGGCCAAGTCAATCACCAGATCTTAACCCAATTGAGCATGCATTTCACTTGCTGAAATCCAGACTTAAGACGGAAAGACCCACAAACAAGCAAGACCTGAAGGCTGCGGCTGTAAAGGCCTGGCAAAGCATTAAGAAGGAGGAAACCCAGCGTTTGGTGATGTCCATGGGTTCCAGACTTAAGGCAGTGATTGCCTCCAAAGGATTCGCAACAAAATATTGAAAATAAAAATATATTGTTTGGGTTATGTTTATTTGTCCAATTACTTTTGACCTCCTAAAATGTGGAGTGTTTGTAAAGAAATGTGTACAATTCCTACATTTTCTATCAGATATTTTTGTTCAACCCTTCAAATTAAACGTTACAATCTGCACTTGAATTCTGTTGTAGAGGTTTCATTTCAAATCCAATGTGGTGGCATGCAGAGCCCAACTCACGAAAATTGTGTCACTGTCCAAATATTTCTGGCCCTAACTGTATTTGGTTATAATTTTCCTAATAATAATCTGTGGGAACTGAGAACTGTACATTGTAGCAAAGGTTAAATTAGAGAATTGTTTTGGAGTTTGTGTTTCTATCCATATTTTCTACCAGCTCATTGTCTCTGTATACTGTATGTTTTCAATCATTACAGGTTATTTTAGACTCCTTTAGGGGCTTGTCCAACACTAGGACAACCCTTTCTCATTCTCTGTGTTTGGCTCCATTAAAGGGAATCTGACAGGTGATTTTCTAGTACAATACTACCGTATATACTTGTGTATAAGCCGAGTTTTTCAGCCCACAAATTGGGCTGAAAAGTCACCCCCTCGGCTTATACACGGGTCTATACGGTATATGGGATTTTTTCCTGTGCTGGGGAGGCTGGAGGAGGCGGGGGAGGCTGATGAGTGAGCGGCCCATCACGTGGGGCCGCTCATTAGATATGCACGGCTCCCCCCGCCCATCACAGCGGCAGGGGGAGCCGTGCATACAGCCCCCAGATGTATACAGTCAGCCCCCTCAGTGGCACTAGCCCCCCTATCATGGGAAGAGCCCCCCACACTTTGCAGAGCCCCCCCGCTGCTTTATCTTACCATCCAGGGTCTTCGCCGCGGGTCCTGCGCGCTGTGTTCCGGTCTCACGTGACCCGGCGCGATGACGTCATTCCACTGCGACCGCCGGGTCACATGAGACCGGAAACACAGCGCGCGAGGATGGACTGCAGGACCCGCGGTGAAGAAGACCCTGGATGGTAAGATAAAGCAGTGGGGGGGGGGCTCTGCAAAGTGTGGGGGGCTCTTCCCATGATGGGGGTGCGAGTGCCACTGGGGCCTGCTGTATACCTCTGGGGCCTGCTGTATACCTCTGGGGCCTGCTGTATACCTCTGGGGTCTGCTGTATAACCTCTGGGGCCTGCTGTATACCTCTGGGGCCTGCTGTATACCTCTGGGGCCTGCTGTATAACCTCTGGGGCCTGCTGTATAACTCTGAGGCCTGCTGTATACCTCTGCGGCCTGCTGTATATACCTCTGCGGCCTGCTGTATATACCTCTGGGGCCTGCTGTATATACCTCTGGGGCCTGCTGTATACACCTCTGGGGCCTGCTGTATACACCTCTGGGGCCTGCTGTATACACCTCTGGGGCCTGCTGTATACACCTCTGGGGCCTGCTGTATACACCTCTGGGGCCTGCTGTATACACCTCTGGGGCCTGCTGTATCACCTCTGGGGCCTGCTGTATACACCTCTGGGGCCTGCTGTATACACCTCTGGGGCCTGCTGTATATACCTCTGGGGCCTGCTGTATATACCCTTTAGGGCTGCTGTATATACCCTTTAGGGCTGCTGTATATACCTTTTAGGGCTGCTGTATATACCTTTTAGGACTGCTGTATACTACCACTGGGAGGCTGCTGTATACTACCACTGGGGAGGCTGCTGTATACTACCACTGGGGAGGGCTGTATACCACACTGCTGGGGGCTGTATACCTGTGCTGGGGTCTACCCTCGGCTTATACACGAGTCAATAGCTTTTCCCAGGTTTTGGGGGCAAAAGTAGGGGGGTCGGCTTATACACGGGTCGGCTTATACACGAGTATATACGGTAATTGTATCTTTAAATAGGGCATAAGCAGCCCTTTCAGGATCAGTAACTTTTACTGTTGTAGCTTCTCCTGTTATCTTGTTGTAAGCTCCAGAGAATTCAGTATTGAGCATTGGCTAGTCAAGCATATGCAAATACAAATTGCATATTCACTGCTCCCACCTCCCACCTTTCAGTGCATTCACTATCACTGCTGAGAGGTGGGAGGGAGAATGGGTGAGGATATCAGTGCAAATTCAGTTTCGATATACCATCCCTGATGTCAGCACTTAAAGATGGGAGGGGGGAGCAGTGACTATACAATTTGTATTTACATATGCTTGACTAGCCAATGCTCAATACTGAATTCTCTGGATCTTACAACACTGAATACTTCCGAGCTTACAACAAGGTAACATAAGGTACAGCAATAAAAGTTACTGGTCCTGAAAGGACTGATTATGCCCTATTTAAAGATACAATTAGCATTGTCTACTAGCTCATTGTCTTTCTATATGTTTTCAATTATTACAGGTTATTTTAAACTTCTTAAAGGGGTTGTCCAATACTAGGACAACCCTTTTGTGCTGTTCCTTTCATATTTTCCATTAACTGTTCTATCATTAGTCTTCTGTTTTTCATGCTTGTCTGCTGCTGCCACTTGCTGGCCTTGCACCACTCCCTTTCTTTTCCTTGTAGAATTTTCTTGTAAGTGGGAGTGTCTTGCAGCTCTGTGTATGACTTCATTTCCTGGCATCTATTTTTTACTTTCAGTCATCTTGTAAGAAGTACACATCTTTTTGGGCTACAGGAAGCAAAATTTTTTAACCAGTAGTGGCTCCAAGGGTGAACATCCACAAGACAACCACAGTACCGGAGTCTTGAACCATCTGCATCGTACTACCTCATTTCTTTGGGTTACTGTTCAAATAAACCACCGCTGATTCATCTCACCATGTCCCCGTATGACTCAATCCGCCCAGGAGCAACATCTGGTCTGTCTGCCCACTTCTGGGACTGGACTATCACCTTACTACACTCCTTCAGTCGCCTTAACTGGGAACAGAACATTTTTCTCATTCCCCATGTTTGATCCCATTAAAGGGAATCTGCCAGTTGATTTTCTAGTTTATTATTCGTATATATTTTACTAGAGCATAAGCAGCCCTTTCAGGATCAGTAACTTTTATTGCTCTAGCTTCTCTTCTTATCTTGTTGTAAATTCCGGAGTATTCAGTGTCCTGTGTCGGTTAGTTAAGCATATGTAAATGCAAATTGCATATTTACTGCTCCCCCCCCTCCCACCTCTTAGTGCTGTCATCATTGATAGGAAATCTAAACTGAATTTGCACTGCTGCCCCCCCATACTCCCTCCCACCTTTCAGCATTGATAGTGAATACACTGAAATTGTATTTCTTTGCTATTTGTATTTACATCTGTTTGAGTAGTCGGCATAGGACACTGAATTCTCTGCAGCTTACAGCAAGACAATAGGAGAATCTACAGCAATAAAACTTACTGATCCTGAAAGAGCTGCTTAAGCCCATTTAGACATACAATTAGTATTAGTCTAGAAAATCATCTGACAAATTCCCTTTAAAATAAAAAAAAAAAGCTTATACTTGCCTCCTGTGCCAATGCAGTTCCAGCTTTGTCGGCACTCAGGTTCCAGGGATTATGATGTCACATCCAATCACTGCCAGCTTCGGATGTATAAGTAATCAGCAGCAGCTGCAGCTCTTGCTTCCTGTTGATTACTTATACATCTGAAGGCCGCTAGAGTATTGGGCACATCAAGATGTTGGGAAGAAAAGGTGTATAACAGTCCGCGCTGCCAGGTCCACTTACTCCAAAGAACACACGTGTAGGTGATGTTCAAACAATTTCCTTTATTTTCTCCGACGCGTTTCGGTGCCCTCCTGGCACCTTCCTCAGGGATCACAAGTGATAGGGCACTTTTGCGCCTCTTGTTCCCCCTCCTTTTCTTTTATTGCTACAGAGTATTGGGCACGGGGTTTACATGGCGTCACCACCTCACGTGAGACCCAGGAGAGTGAGCGAGGGAATGCCACAGGCACGGAAGGTGAACATCCTTGAACATGTTCAAGCTTTGTTATATATGATTATAAACAAAGATAACCAGGAATAAATTAAACACATATCTTACCAACCGACGCTTTTCTGGCTTGTGTGCACTTAAAGTATGTTCACAAGCCAGAAACACATCAGAGTGCTAGGATATGTTCTTAATTTGATCCTGGATATATTTTTTGTAACCATATGGAATACAGCTTGAACATTTTTAAGGATGTGCTGATCCACTCTTCCCTCTTTTTTCTATGTTACCACTGCCATTTGTCAGCGGCTCAAATCTCTGCACCCACGGATAACACAGTCCAGCATATTTGCAAAGTGAGGCTTTTCTTTCATTTTTTCATGACATCTAAATAGTTGATCTTAACACTATTAAGACTATAAATACATTTCAAACTCATATGATTTTTATTATTATAAAAGATTAAATCTATGACCTCCGCCTAAATTCCCCTCCACCCCCAACCTCTATATAAGGAGCAAGTCATCTATGTAGCGACCATACCACCTAATATGGATGAGGTAAGGATTGTGCTGAGAAAAAAAATAGTTCTTCCCATTTTGTCTTAAAAAAATAACAGCCTGAGACGGGGGGGAAATTTCACTCAAATTGAAGCCCCCTATTGGTGTAAAAAAAAACATTTTTCCCAAAACTAAAAAAGTTTTATTTGAGTTCAACTTCAATTAATAAAACTTCCTTAATTGATTTGGTGTGTTTACAATATATGATCAAATGATATAGAAAAGCTGATAGCGGCAGATTATGTGGAATGGAAGGGAACAGTCCTATGACGTCAGAGGACAGCCAACAATAATAGTTCTCCCTCCACCCCACACCATCCGAAGAGGCAATCACATGCTTGGTCTCTGAACTCTGATATATATTGGTAGATCTTTGACCAAAGCTTGCAAATATCAGTCATCCCAAGAGCCCAATTTTTTCCCAAGATTACCTATTCCAGTCTATTGGTTTCAGCTGTAGAGGGAAGCATTTTTATGTAATTTAGGGAAGGAGTGAAAAACTAAGAATTGGCAAGTCCACATATAAATCCTTTACACGTTTTTCTGTCATGGCGCCAATCTTGACTCTCTCGAATCCTTTGAAATGTTCAAGTAGAATCTTGGCTGAGCTCCTGATAAGTTTCATCATCCATCAACTTATCCAAATGTTTGGCACAGTCCAGCATTCATCTCAGCCACTCCTTTATCTGATGGTCTCACTAATAAATCTGTATTGCTTTTAAGTTCTTCAATTTCTGCTTTTTCTTAAAGGGACAAATAATAATTTCCATTTCACCCTTTCTTGATAAATTTATGATTATCGGGATCTGAAAACCAGGTCACTGTTGTTATTTGGTAGCAACCGGTTTAATGATAATTTAGAATATGCGGCTTTATGATGACAAATATTATATCTGTGACGCTAATCACTACTAATAGCTAGGAAGTGACACAGCCACTACCTACACGTAGTATAAACAGCCGAAAAGTCAGGTATTCCGGGGTCAGGTTCTAGGAGACCTCGTAGTATTGAGGGAGTAGACAGATGTAGTCATGCAGTGGTCCAGGGTCAGGTTTGCAGGAGAGCTCGTAGTATTCAGGGAGTAGACAGATGTAGTCATGCAGTGGTCCAGGGTCAGGTTTGCAGGAGAGCTCGTAGTATTCAGGGAGTAGAGAGAGAAATGTAGTCATGCAGAGGTACAGTGTTAGGTTTGCAGGAGAGCTCGTAGTATTCAGGGAGTAGACAGATGTAGTCATGCAGTGGTCCAGGGTCAGGTTTTCAGGAGAGCTCGTAGTATTCAGGGAGTAGAGAGAGAAATGTAGTCATGCAGAGGTACAGTGTTAGGTTTGCAGGAGAGCTCGTAGTATTCAGGGAGTAGACAGATGTAGTCATGCAGTGGTCCAGGGTCAGGTTTGCAGGAGAGCTCGTAGTATTCAGGGAATAGACAGATGTAGTCATGCAACGGTCCAGGTTCAAGTTTCCAGGAGAGCTCATAGTATTCAGGGAGTAGACAGAAATGTAGTTATGCAACGGTCCAGGGTCAAGTTTTCAAGAGAGTTCATTGTATTCAGGGAGTAGACAGAGACATAGTCATGCAATAGTCCACGGTTAGGTTTCCAAGAGACCTCATAGTATTCAGGGAGACAGAGACTAAGTCCAGTAATTGTCCAGGGTTAGGTTTCCAGGAAAGCTTGCAGTATTCAGGGAGTCAACTTAGGCATTTTCATGTTACAGTCCAGGGTCAAAATACCAAGAGATCTTAAAAACTCATCCAATAAAAATATTTGCACAAAATACCAAGAGATCATAACAAGTGCAGACAAAAGGGAAATCAAGCAACAGTCCGAAGTCAGATAACTAAGATCAGAACAAGAAAGACACAGGAGTCCACTTCACATAGAATGTACGATTGGCAGGATTTTGGGAGAGCCTGCTAAGTAAAGAAGCAGAACAGCAACAGGAAAGGTGGAACACCTGAGCAACCCAGCACCTTCCAGAACCAGAATGGAAGCCTGCACTGTCAATCAACTGCTGACAGCTGAGCACACCAAATACCAAACACAGCGCTAACTCTTATTGTGACCCAGACGCCATGCAAGGAGGAATCGTAACAATATCTCATTCAGGATCAGCAATGTCTCTTTCATCATTGGATTGTAACAACTCCAGTCAACTACACATCAGCCGATCGGCGCTGCTTCTGAAACGTATGTGTGGTATTGATGGAGCCTGATTGCCACTTCTTGCCGCTGCCTCTGTGGTCACACAATAACCCTTTGCTTGAGACCACTCATCTACTGGAACAATGGTTACATTAATCTAGTGGCAATATTCCAAAGACGTAGTAAACATAGGAAGGTGCTGAGTCCATCACACAGGTATTCCGGAATGTGTGACAACCTCTTCTAGGAAATCTCCACCCTGATTGGCATCGTCTATAGTATTTACAAGATAGAGAACCTGTGGATAAAAATTCAATACATTGTGTGTTCTTTCTCCAGCTCCTAAATATCATCATAATTGTAACACATGAACGTTTAATTGTAACCAATCGTGATGCTGTTTATTTTTTTTCCCACTAGTCCAGTGATGAAACGTGTTGTGTAAATAAAGAAATGCTCAACTCATCTCGGTCTTAAGGATTCTCCATTACAGCAGCCTAAAATGATGATATTGTCCAAATTGTAATGAAATTTAATTATTATAATATTAATTATAATATTAGATCCTCTTGATCTACTCAAACTAGACAAATCCTCCTCCAAAGCTAACACCTCTGCACCGCGCCCCTCAATCATCTCTGCTGACATTGCCAGATATATAATATAAAACGCTCACAAACCCCATAAACATCTGGACACTTCTTCCTTTGTGATGCGGCCCCATACGTAAGGCACCATTCACCTTTACCTATAGGGGGTTAATCTAACTCTGCACATACCCATTTGATAACTCATCTTTATCGTTCCCTATAGAAGGGATTTTTCGGCTAAAGCTGAAGGCACACTGTCGTGCATCAAACACGGAGCGTACATGCGAATATCGCACAGTGTGCTGTATGGGCGCTTCTGACTCGCAATGCGAGTTAGGTGCAGGGGACTCGCACCAGTGTGCCCTGCCTGATAGGGCAACACTGGTCCCAGTGCAATCCGAGTTTCCCTCGCATTGCACTCGCGCGAGTCCCTCGCCCAGTGTGCCTTCAGCCTAATCCAAGCATTCCAATCATCTCTATATGGCTTGACTAATGGCCCCATACACACTAGATAGAAGTCAAATTAAACCGCTGATTGTGACCACAGTGACCAATCATCAGCGAGATCACTGATACAAACAATTATTCATGGACACTGATGGCCGACAGTCATACAATCAATGTAAACACTGATAGATGCAGAGCGAATGGTTTATACTTCATGTCAACAAATGACCATTAAATTGTGGGAAGAACTATGGACAGATCACTGTATATACTACTGGATCACTATGGACTGGTCACTGTATATACTACTGGATCATTATGGACTGGTGACTGTATATACTACTGGATCACTATGGACTGGTCACTGTATATACCACTGGATCACTATGGACTGGTCACTGTATATACCACTGGATCACTATGGACTGGTCACTGTATTTACCACTGGATCACTATGGACTGGTCACTGTATATACTACTGAATCTCTATGGACTGGTCACTGTATATACTACTGAATCTCTATGGACTGGTCACTGTATATACTACTTGATCGCTGTGGACTGGTCTCTGTATATACTACTGGATCGCTATCGACTGGTCACTGTATATTCTACTGGATCGCTATGGACTGGTCACTGTATATACTACTGGATCACTATGGACTGGTCACTGTATATACTACTGGATCACTAGGGACTGGTCACTGTATTTACTACTGGATCACTATGGACTGGTCACTGCATATATTACTGGATCACAATGGACTGGTCACTGTATATACTACTGGATCACAATGGACTGGTCACTGTATATACTACTGGATCACAATGGACTGGTCACTGTATATACTACTGGATCACAATGGACTGGTCACTGTATATACTACATACGGTATCTATGTAAATACTTTTGTAAATATGTAAATACTTGAAATGCCCATAGACGTCTCGGTGATTTTAGCAGTGATTCCTGTATAACCACAATTATATCTGCAGCGGTCAGGGCATAGCGGCTCCTTCATCACAGAAGACAACAAATATTTCCCCAATGTCACCATTCGCACTAATCACGAATCATTGCCGCCTCTCCCTGGGGGTGGGGGGGGGGGCCTCTGTATACAACAAGTCCGACAACAACAAATTGTTCCTGAACAGCAGAAACCCCTCAGATTGTGATCACCTGTGTATGTGATGACTCAGTGGTGACACCGGGGCTCCTCAGCACTGACACGTGCCGCCATAAATGCCAATCATTCATCTGTACTTACAAAATATGTCGTGTACTCAGAGATCTGTAAAATGTCATAAAAACACAATGCATCAGATATTATAGAAATATCATCATAGGGGCTGTCTGGTCAACTAATAAAGATGGCCTACAGTGAAGGAAATAAGTATTTGATCCCTTGCTAATTTTGTAAGTTTGCCCCCTGACAAAGACATGAACAGTCTATAATTTTAAGGGTTGGTTAACTGTAACATTGAGAGATAGAATATCAAAAATAAAATCCAGAAAATCACATTGTGTAAATGGTATAAATGTATTTGCATTTTGCAGAGAGAAATAAGTATTTGATCCCCTCCTAACCATTAGGAGTTGTGGCTCCTACAGAGCAGTTAGACGCTCCTAATCACCTGGTTACCTGCATTACCGACAGCTGTCTTAGGGCCCTTTCACATCAGCGTTTTTTCAAATCGCGGCAGATGCGGTGAAAAAACCGCATCTGCCGCGATTACCGCATACCGGCTGCACTTGCGGCACGGTTGCGGCGCGATTGCAGTAAACGCCATACAAGGTATAGGCGGACTTGCGGCATGTGCGGTTTTGGCACTTGCCGCAGGTGCAGCCGCGAAAAAAAATGCTGTCAGCCGCGTTTTTTTTCGCGGCCGCACCTGCCGCAAGTGCCAAAACCGCACTTGCCGCACCTGCCGCAAGTCCGCCTATACCTTGTATGGCGTTTACCGCAACCGCACCCCAACCGTGCAGCAAGTGCCGCCGGTATGCGATAATCGCGGCAGATGCGGTTTTTTCACCGCATCTGCCGCGATTTGAAAAAAACGCTGATGTGAAAGGGCCCTTACATTGTCACCTGTATTATTATTATTAATATTATTATTATTTCTTTATAGAGCGCCATTGATTTCATGGTCTGTACATGAGAAAGGGTTACATATAAACAAGTTAAAAATACAATGAGCAAACTAACAGTGACAGACCGATACAGAGGGGAGAGAGGACCCTGCCCTAGCGGGCTTACATTCTACAGGGCAATGGGTAGAGAGACAGTAGTTTGGGTCTGCTCTGGTGGTGGTGCTCCGGTGCAGTGGTGGTGGAGAACCAGGTCCAGTGGTGGTGGAGCGCCGGGTGCAGTGGTGGTGGAGCACAAGGTACAGTGGTGGTGGTGCGCCGGGTCCAGTGGTACTGTGGTCATTTCAGGCTGTAGGCTGTTCTGAAGAGATGGGTTTTCAGGTTCCGCTTGAAGGTTCCGAGTGTAGGGGATAGTCCGACGTGATGGGGTGCAGAGTTCCAGAGAATGGGGGATGCTCGGGCGAAGTCTTGCAGGCGGTTAGATGAGGAACATACAAGTGTGGAGGAAAGAAGGAGGTCTTCTGAGGATCGAAGATTACGAGTTGGATGATATCGGGAGATTAGTTCAGAGATATATGGGGGGGACAGATTGTGGACGGCTTTGTAAGAATGTTAGGAGTTTGAATTGGATACGCTGAGGGATTGGGAGCCAGTGGAGGGATTTGCAGAGGGGAGAAGTGGAGGAATAGGGAGGAGAGAGGTGGATTAGTCGTTAGTATTAGTCCCTGTATAAAGACTCCTGTCCACACACTCAATGAATCAGTCACCTCTAACCTCTACAACATGGGAAGACCAAAGAGCTTTGTAAGGCTGTCAGGGAAAAGATCCTAGACCTGCACAAGGCTGGAATGTGCTACACAACCATAAGGAAGACAAAGCTGGGGGAGAAGGAGACAACTGTTGATGCAATAGTAAGAAAATGGAAGAAATACAAAATGAGGTCAATCCACATCGATCTGGGGATCCATATATAATCTCACCTCGTGGGGTGTCCAGGATCATGAGGAAGGTGAGAAATCAGCCTAAAACTACACGGGGGAATTTGTCAATGGTCTCAAGGCAGCTGGGACCACTGTCACCAAGAAAACCATTGATAACACATTACATCGTAATGGATTAAAATCCTTCAGTGCCGCAAAGTCCCCCTGCTCCAGAAGGCACATGTGCCCCCATCTGAAGTTTGCCAATGACACCTTGGTGATTGTGAGAAGGTGCTGTGATCAGAGGAGACAAACATTGAGCTCTTTGGCATTAACTCAACTCGAAGTGTTCAGAGGAAGAGAAATGCTGCTTATGACCCCAAGAAGAACACCATCCTCACAGTCAAGCATGGTGGTGGAAACATTATAACTTGAGGGTGTCTCTCTGCTAAGGGCACAGGACTACTTCACCGCATCAATGGGACAATGGATGGAGCCATGTACTGTAAAATCCTGAGTGACAACCTCCTTTCCCTTCATCAGAACATTAAAAATGGGTCGTGGCTGTGTCTTCTAGCACGACAATGAGCCAAAACATACAGCCAAGGCAACAAAGGAGTGGCTCAAAAAGAAGCACATTAAGGTGATGGAGTGGCCTAGCCAGTCTCCATACCTTAATCCCATAGAAAACGTATGGAGGGGCTGAAACTCCGAGTATCCCAGTGACAGCCCTAAACTCTTAATGACTTAGGGTACCTTTACACGCCGCTACGACAGGATGGATACAACCCGCTACAGGCTACAAATGTAGCTTGTAGCGCCAATATTGCCCGTAGTAGCGGCGTCTGAAGACGGGACGACACAGCCGGCAACAGATACATCTGTTTCCGAGCACTGCTCAATAACAGATGGCTACAAAGCCGATGGTAGCGAGTTGTATCGGCGTGTAAAGAAGGAGCAGAAGGGATGTCTACACACCAGGCTAAGTACCTGGTATGTAGCTGGGGCGTGACACAGGCTCTGGGATACCGCGCCCCTTCAGCGATCATTGGAGGAAGCTCCTGCGTTATGATTGGTAGTCGCTGCATAGGGAGGCATATTTAAGGAGCTGACCAGTCACACTACACAATTGCTCGAGTGTGCTGTATTAATCAGCCTCCTTCGATGCGTGGCCAATCATGATGTTATTGGTTTGTCCTATCAGCGTACGGACGTCTCGTAATCCACAATTGTGGCACGCCTATGTGCTGTCCCTGCTGCACCAGGTCCGCCCATATTAGCTGGTTGTAGCGGTGTGTAAATGAGGTAAGCTAAGCTACAGATGGCTACTTGAGACGGCCGGCGATGTAGCTAGCTATAGATGTAACGTAGCGTAGCGCACCTTGTGGCGGCGTCTAAAGGTGATGCGATTACCGTTTGTAACCGTTGGAGCATGCTCGTGCACGTGAAGTAGCGGGTTGTATCCATCCTGCCATTGCGGCGTGTAAAGGTACCCTTAGGGTACCTTTACACACGGCTACATTTGTAGCTTGTCACCAGGTAACTTACTGGTTGCAGTGAAATCATGGATACATGGTTCTATCTTGTTGCTGTGTACAAATGGAATCATGTATCCATGATTTCACTGCAACCAGTAAGTTACCTGGTGTCAAGCTACAAATGTAGCCGTGTGTAAAGGTACCCTTAGAGATGATCTGCAAAGAGGAGTGGAGCAAAATTCCTCCTGACATCAAACCTTATCATCAACTACAAGAAACGTCTGACTGCTGTGCTGCCAACAAGGGTTTTGCCACCAAGTACTAAGTCTGGTTTGCCAGAGGGATCAAATACTTATTTCTCTCTTCAAAATGCAAATACATTTGTATCATTTAGACAATGTGATTTTCTGGATTTTCTTGTTCATCTTCTATCTCTCACTGTTAAAATTAACCGACCCTTAAATTATAGACTATTCATGTCTTTGTCAGTGAGCAAACCTACAAAATCAGCAAGGGGTCAAATACTTATTTACTTCACAGTATTGTAGAGTATTTATCAGATAGATGGGGGTCCGACACCCCCACTAATCGGCTGATTGTTCTGGCAGCAGCCGGATGTAAAAACACCTTCAACAAAGCGGCGCGCTGTGCAATCTGGACAGAATTCTTCTTTGTTTCTTATGCTGTGGAATTAATGGCGCTATATAAGGGAATAAATATTATTATTGTGGAACTACAAGTCTCAGGCTTGATCTTCTCGCCTATAGAGAAAGCTTCTCCTTCATCCTACGGTCATTAGAAGTATTGAAGGTCCCATTATTCAGTCGGATCACTCAGATTCTACATAGTAATATGAAGTTTATGTTTATTTTCTAACTTTATGCCCCATCGTGGTTTTCTTACTTCCTGATTTTCGGGTGTTTTTTTACACCAATCTTGTTGGAAAGCATTGCTCTTAAACCATGATCCTTCCCAGCAAAGCCACAATGCTTTTCAGAAAGTCCTGTGCTCACTTGCATCGCATTGCAGCAAATGTCTAAACCACGTAATGTAAGGTGGTGATAGGCAGCCGCAGCCTCATAGGTGACCTGATGAAACCTTAAATATATCCATGTGTTGAGCGCCCCCTTGAGGAGGCTGCAGGACACAGGCTGAGCTTTGTATCAAGGCATTCATCCGCAGGTGCGCTCTCACCACAAGCCCATAGTGGTGGCGTGGTCCGACTCTTCATTCAGCGTGTCATTGATTCTATTGGTGACGTAACTTGAAGCTCATGGGCCCCGATGCAAAAGCTCCAACGGGGCCCACAATTGTTGCAAATCTTTAATAGCATTAGATTTTTTTCTATAGGCCAAAAGGATGTTTGGGGCCCCCTAGGCTCCAGGGCCCGGGTGCGATTGCAACCCCTGCACCTGTTGTAGTTATACCCCTGGATTCTATCATTTCTTTGTAAAACCAAATATACAATGTATGATCAAGTGAACTATCGCATAATGTGATATAACAGTATGATATCATGTGTGGACACCGGACCACATCGTGCCTGAGATGGTCATAAAAGCCGGACCATCATCAGTGATATCACAATGCTGCAGTGCTGGAGCCCCAGATCCAGGCCTGCACCAAACATAAGACCAGCAAAACCGCATCCTAATGTCGCCCAGTTCTGGATCACAGCAGAGGACGGATGAGACTTAGGCTAGAGTCACCACACTTGGCTGCGTTTTTGAGGATGTTTTTGCTGCATTTTTGGGCTGCGTTTTTGCTGTTAGGTCTGGAGCAGCCTTTAAAAACGCAAGCAAAAATGCATGGTACCATTTAGATACATGCGTGTTTGCATGCGTTTCCCATAGGGCCCCATGTTACAAAAATGCATGCATTTTTGAACACGCATCAAAAAACGTCTCAAGAGCCAAAAAACGCATCCAATAAACGCATGGCACTTTGGCCATGAGTTTTTTGCATTGGTGCCTATGGATGCGTCTTTGCATGCGTTTTTCACAAAAGACAAGTGTGAAAAACGCATCCACCACGCAAGTGTGACCCTATCCTAAGATCAACCTGTACCAGAATGATGGAAGATGAAAGTCTGGAGAAGGTTCAGGCCACACAAAGAACAAAGAGGAACACAGAGAATGTACTGGGGGGGACAGAGACCTCACAGGGAGGCACAGAGACCACACAAGGGGGCCACACAGGACAAACGATGGGTACGGAGAGTGCACAGAGGGCCACAGAGCGCATAGGGCAGCCACACAGAACAAAGAGAAGCACAGAGAATGTACAGGGAGGCACAAAGACCGCACGGGGGGGCCACAGAGAGCTCTCGGGGAGCTACAGAGCGCACAGGGCGGCCACACAGAACAAACGAGGGGCACAGAAAATGTACAGGGAGGCACAGAGACCACACAGGGGGCCACAGAGAGTGCACAGGGTAGGCACAGAGAATACACAAGGGGGCCACACAGAACAAACAAGGGGTACGGAGAGTGTACAGGGGGGCACAGGATGCACAAGGCGGCCACACAGAACAAACGAGGGGCATGGAGAGCGCACAGGGGCCACAGAGCGCATAGGGCAGCCACACAGAACAAAGAGGAGCACAGAGAATGTACAGGGAGGCACAGAGACCGCACGGGGGGCCACAGAGAGCGCTCGGGGAGCCACAGAGCGCATAGGGCGGCCACACAGAACAAAGAGGGCGCACAGAGAATGTACAGGGAGGCACAGAGACCGCACGGGGGGGCCACAGAGAGCGCTCAGGGAGCCACTGAGCGCACAGGGCGGCCACACAGAACAAACGAGGGGCACAGAGAATGTACAGAGAGGCACAGAGATCACACGGGGGGGCACAGGATGCACAAGGCAGCCACACAGAACAAACCGGGGGCATGGAGAGCGCAAAAGGGGCCACAGAGCTCAAAGGGCGGCCACACAGAACAAAGAGGAGCACAGAGAATGTACAGGGAGGCACAGAGACTGCACGGGCGGGGCCACAGAGAGCGCTCAGGGAGCCACAGAGCGCACAGGGCAGCCACACAGAACAAACGAGGGGCACAGAAAATGTACAGGGAGGTACAGAGATCACACGGGGGGCCACAGAGAGTGCACAGGGGGGGCACAGGATGCACAAGGCGGCCACACAGAACAAACCGGGGCATGGAGAGCGCAAAAGGGGCTACAGAGCTCAAAGGGCGGCCACACGGAACAAAGAGGAGCACAGAGAATGTACAGGGAGGCACAGAGACCGCACGGGGGGCCACAGAGAGCGCACAGGGCGGCCACACAGAACAAACAAGGGGCACGGAAAGTGCACAGGGGGCCACAGAGAACAAAGAGGAGCAAAGAGAATATATAGGGGGGACACAGAAAATGTACGAAGGGGCCACAGAGAGCCACAGGTGAGGCACAGTGTGCACGGTGAGGCATAGAGCACACACAGGGGAGACCAAAGAGACCGCATAGGAGAGCCACAAAGAGCAGACAGGAGGAGCACACAGACATCACACAAGTGTGTACACAGACGGCGCCTCCTGATGTGATAGCATCCGACCCATATCTAGGACAAAATATAAATACGGTAAATACAAAAGTGTCCAACAAACTGACCAGCACTGCGTATCCATAGACAACCTCCACTATTATAGGAGGAAGCCCTGTAGTGCTGCCCCTACTTATTATTGGAGGTTACACCCTAATGTGCTCTGATGCTCCCTTTCCACGGTTGCTATTCCCTAAATGGAATCCCTAAGTTCCCTTATCTAGATCTGTAAGAAAAACACACTCTCCATATAATGTCTGTAACATACCCAAAAAATCAAGCAAAGATCATAGAAAAGTATAATGGAAATGCCAGTTAAGTAGGGTGCGTCTCCTTTTCCTCTTTTAAGGGGTTCATGTATGCTATATTATGCTTTACCGTCGTTTTGGACCAAATTACTCTCCTGTGCCTTTTGAGGACTCTTTCGGTTGTGGTGATGTAGATGAAGAGGGGAGAATTATTATGCTAACATTGTATTTATGGTCAATTATTCTTTCAGATTCTCTCTTCCTTTGATAAACTGACAAGTGATGAATGTCCCCTAATTACACTGGAGGAACAAGATCCCTGAAAAATCCTCTGAATTTTCTATGCTGAAAAAAGAATATTTTTTTCCAGTTTGCATTTCCATTACATTTTACTATGATCTTTACTTGATTATTTGGGCATTTTACAGACAGTATATGGGTAGTGTGTTTTTTTTTAATAAATCTAGATAAGGAAATGTAGGGATTCCGTTAGGGATAGAATGATTAGCACGCCCACATGATTGAATGAGGAAGTGTCAGACAGCGCTGAAGCTTTCTGAGAGGGAGGGAGAAGAGCTGCTCACTCAGGCATAACACATTGTCCCCTATGGGAGGGGTGACTGGTAAGGAGCAGTTAGTGAATAACTGATTTATAAGGTGAAAATGTTAGCCGGTAGATAGAATAATATCACCATAATGGATATGAAAATACTCATTTTGAAGGAAAAATATTGGAATCTGAGAGTCCTCGGTGGTTGATACCTTTTAATGGCGAACTGAAAAGATGGTAAGAAAAGTAAAGCAAGCTTTCGAGACTTTATGGCCTCTTCGTCAGGCTTATAATGACACAAATTCTGAAGACACATACATATATACATAATCAGGGTGAGATGATGCAGTAAATACGACAGGTGACGTAAAGCAGAGTCAGGCTGCTTTACGTCACCTGTCTTATTTACTGCATCATCTCACACTGCTTATGAACATTATATATGTGTCTTCCGAATTTATGTCATTATCAGCCTGATGAAGAGGCCATAAAGTCTCGAAAGCTTGCTTTACTTTTCTTACCATCTTTTCAGTTCGCCATTAAAAGGTATCAACCATTGAGGACTCTCAGATTCCAATATTTTTCTATCTACTGGCTAACACGGTACAAACATTTTTTAGTTTTGAAAGGTAACTTCAAATCTCAAAGAATCACAAAAGTCTTGGAATATAAACATATGTTGACCTTTGACACATTCAGAGCAGGAATGAATGTATCACATGGATGTATGTCTTTTTACATCAATTGAGGATTCTTCAAATCTTGGACCAACAACTAATAAAAGGACATAAAACTATCTGCTTCTTATCTCTGGATGATGATGATTACTTCCCCAGATGCCCTCTTTCCCCTCACAACCCTGACCATTCTGTGTTATGCTTCACCTCACCTGGTTTATTTACTGCATTATCCAACCCACTATTTGTGTATATATTCAAAATTTGTGTCATTATGAAGCCTGATGAAGAGACCTTGGAGTCTCGAAAGCTTGCGATTATTTACCATCATTTCAGTTTGCCATTAAAAGATATCAACCACCAATGGCTCTCAGATTGTAATATTTAACTGATTTATATTAATTCTAAACATGATACAAGTGTAACAGGCAGCTTGGCATTATAGGCGAGGAGTGCAGGGACCATACAAAAAAATGTTATCTCCCCTGGAGTTCCTCTTTAAACATTGACAATTAAAAATGTTATCTTTTTAAATACCTGGGTGTTTTGAACTTACTGAATAATAACATTTTAGTGTAGAGCGTAAAAACACGAGACATGTTGCAGGTGACCGCCATTTTTATGGTCTTTGCAGAGGGGGCGTGGCTTAAATGATTATTTGGGGTGTGTCTTCAGGCTGATCTGCATAATTAGCATGCAAGTTCCGCCCCCTTCGAAAGAATATAAAAAATTTGCACCAAATAGCAATGTCCATACATCTGGAATAATCAGGGAGCAGAATAAAAGAAGAGCAAAAATGGAACTTTTGTCCTGGTGACATGTCCTATGAAGGTAAGAAAAGAAGAAGAAACACCTTCATGGGGTCCGGACATATTGATTTCATCTTTTTGTAGGAGTGGTTGCAGTTTCCGTGCAGCTCCTCTTCGCACCTCCAGACTTGGATTGTAGGTGACTACAAGAGGGACCCGGCTGTTTTCTTCTCTACTTTTGTAATGTAGGAGATGATTCCTTGATATTCTGGTGGCTCTTGTAATCTGGTTTTCAATTGCTCTTGCATGATCCCTGAATCAAGAAGGTCTTCTGTGTTTCAGGCAGCCCCTGAATTTAAACAGCATCATTGTCAGAAGCGCCCCGTCCTCTCCAACAGCTACAGGAACCTTTCCCTGCAACCAGAATAAATGCAAAACCTCCATCTATAATGACAACGGACAAGATAAGGATTCCCAGGACAGATCAGGACTACAAGATACCAGGTAACTTCAGCTGCACCACAAGCAACGTGGTGGATTTAATCTGTATGTACTATGTACTAAAAGTGTGAGTGAGAGCCTGTATGTAGGGGAGACAGGACAACAACTCAGAACTAGGATGAACTCTCATCTCCACACAAT
Source organism: Allobates femoralis (assembly GCA_033576535.1). Classification (NCBI taxonomy): domain Eukaryota; kingdom Metazoa; phylum Chordata; class Amphibia; order Anura; family Aromobatidae; genus Allobates; species Allobates femoralis. Next base: position 103,250,326 of record JARQOC010000007.1, on the reverse strand, counting down.
GAAACAAGGACAGATCTGCCTGTGCCTAAACACTTCTGTAGCCCTGATCACACCATAATGGATATGAAAATAGTAGTCTTGAAAGGTAACTTAAAATCTCAAAGAACCAGAAAAGTCTGGGAATATTAACTTATGTTAACCCTTGACACATTCAGGATATGAATGAATGTATCACATGGATTCATGGCTTTTTACATTAATTGAGGAAACTTCAAATCTTGGAAGGATAATAACTAACACGTGTTATTTACTGCCCAGATGCTCTTTCTCTTCCCCCTCCCAACACAGACCACTATGCCCTGCTTATTCAACCCTGTATATGTATATACAGTTAGGGCCAGAAATATTTGGACAGTGACACAATTTTGGCGAGTTGGGCTCTGCATGCCACCACATTGGATTTGAAATGAAACCTCTACAACAGAATTCAAGTTCAGATTGTAACGTTTAATTTGAAGGGTTGAACAAAAATATCTGATAGAAAATGTAGGAATTGTACACATTTCTTTACAAACACTCCACATTTTAGGAGGTCAAAAGTAATTGGACAAATAAACATAACCCAAACAAAATATTTTTATTTTCAATATTTTGTTGTGAATCCTTTGGAGGCAATCACTGCCTTAAGTCTGGAACCCATGGACATCATCAAACGCTGGGTTTCCTCCTTCTTAATGCTTTTCCAGGCCTTTACAGCCGCAGCCTTCAGGTCTTGCTTGTTTGTGGGTCTTTCCGTCTTAAGTCTGGATTTCAGCAAGTGAAATGCAAGCTCAATTGGGTTAAGATCTGGTGATTGACTTGGCCATTGCAGAATGTTCCACTTTTTTGCACTCATGAACTCCTGGGTAGCTTTGGCTGTATGCTTGGAGTCATTGTCCATCTGTACTATGAAGTGCCGTCCAATCAACTTTGCAGCATTTGGCTGAATCTGGGCTGAAAGTATATCCCGGTACACTTCAGAATTCATCCGGCTACTCTTGTCTGCTGTTATGTCATCAATAAACACAAGTGACCCAGTGCCATTGAAAGCCATGCATGCCCATGCCATCACGTTGCCTCCACCATGTTTTACAGAGGATGTGGTGTGCCTTGGATCATGTGCCGTTCCCTTCTCCAAACTTTTTTCTTCCCATCATTCTGGTACAGGTTGATCTTTGTCTCATCTGTCCATAGAATACTTTTCCAGAACTGAGCTGGCTTCTTGAGGTATTTTTCAGCAAATTTAACTCTGGCCTGTCTATTTTTGGAATTGATGAATGGTTTGCATCTAGATGTAAACCCTTTGTATTTACTGTCATGGAGTCTTCTCTTTACTGTTGACTTAGAGACAGATACACCTACTTAACTGAGAGTGTTCTGGACTTCAGTTGATGTTGTGAACGGGTTCTTCTTCACCAAATAAAGTATGCGGCGATCATCCACCACTGTTGTCATCCGTGGACGCCCAGGCCTTTTAGAGTTCCCAAGCTCACCAGTCAATTCCTTTTTTCTCAGAATGTACCCAACTGTTGATTTTGCTACTCCAAGCATGTCTGTTATCTCTCTGATGGATGTTTTCTTTTTTTTCAGCCTCAGGATGTTCTGCTTCACCTCAATTTAGAGTTCCTTTGACCGCATGTTGTCTGGTCACAGCAACAGCTTCCAAATGCAAAACCACACACCTGGAATCCACCCCTGACCTTTTAACTACTTCATTGATTACAGGTTAACGAGGGAGACCCCTTCAGAGTTAATTGCAGCCCTTAGAGTCCATTGTCCAATTACTTTTGGTCCCTTGAAAAAGAGGAGGCTATGCATTACAGAGCTATGATTCCTAAACCCTTTCTCCGATTTGGATGTGGAAACTCTCATATTTCAGCTGGGAGTGTGCACTTTCAGCCCATATTATATATATAATTGTATTTCTGAACATGTTTTTGTAAACAGCTAAAATAACAAAACTTGTGTCACTGTCCAAATATTTCTGGCCCTAACTGTATGTGTGTGTTAAGAATGTGTCATAATGAAGCCTGAAGAAGAGACCTGAATTGTCCCGAAAGCTTGCTATGTTTACCATCTTTTCAGTTCGCCATTAAAAGGTATCAACCACTGAGGACTCTCAGAGTCTATTATATATTTTTCTATATACTGGCTAACACGGTACACACATTTTTACCATATACTTGTGTTCACTTGTATTTTCCTTTCAAATTATTTATAAATCCATCGCTACAAACTGGAGAATATTATAATGATTTTATTCATTAGAAAACAAGGGGTTAATAAGTGAAATAAGTTCATCAATCAATGTTATAAATCACATAATGAATATATTGCAAAGAAGCAGCAGATCAGGAGACATTGTAATAGGAAAGAGCCCAGGAAGGAGGACACTTCTTTCAGGTGAGGGATCTGTCTTGTAGGAGTCAGCCCTAATTAAAGGAAGGGGACCAGGATGGGGCATATTTCTTAAAGGATGCAGGCCAGAATAGTGGACTTTTCTTATAGGATGTGGCACAGGATGGGAACATTATTATAGGAAGGAGCCAATGATGGAGGACATTTTTTACTGGATACAGGCCAGGATGGTTATCATTATGATAGGAAGGGGCCCAGGATGGGGAAAATTATTACAGGATGTGCCCAGGACAGAGGACATTATTATAGGAAGGGTCCCATGATGGGTGAGATGTTTACAGGAAGGGCCAGGATGGGAGCATTGTTACAGCAAGGTGCCCAGGATGGGGGACATTATTATTAGTTGGGGCCTATGATGGAGGACATGTTTATAGGAAGGGGGCCCATGATGAGGGACAAGTTTACAAAAAAGGGGCAAGGACAAAGGACATTATATCAGGATGGGGGACATTATTTCAGGAAAGGGCCAATGATGGAGGACATTATTGATGGGGAACGTAATTACAGGAAGGGGCCCGTGATAGGGAACATGATTACAGGAAGAGGGCAGAACGGAGGACATTTTTACATGGGGGAGAAAATATAGGATCTAGAACGTTTCATGGGCACATATATCTGACCAACATTCAGGTGGGGGCCCAGGTCCCAATTTTTGCATCTGGGCCATTGGAGTCTAGTTCCACCAATGCTTACAACTCATCACATGTAATCTGGTCCTCAAGGGCAGGCAACTGAAATACTCTGTGCAGCTGGAAGCTCTGCTACTCCAGTATGTAACGCTCAGCCTGTAGCTTCAATGTAGGATATAGCACATTCCTCTCCTTAAATACTCTGTGCTGCAGAAGGAGCCTACTCAGCCAGTGATTTTCCACTTTTTGCTGCAGTTTTATTGAATGTTGTTCGCTGCTGAAATTTTCATGATATAAAAAAGTGAGAAAAAAATCAGTAATGAGTTTATAGAAAATAATTCTTGATCCCTCTGGGTTCTTGTTGTGAGGTCCCTGAGCTCCTCTCACTCAGAGCAGAGTGCGCTTGCTTCATCATAATTACTGATGTCCTCAGATCATGCTGGTAGGTATGCTTGCTTCATCACAATTACTGATCTCAGGATCATTACTGGTAGGGTTAGTGCTTGCTTCATCATAATTACTGATGTCCTCAGGATCATCACTGGTAGGGTTAGTGCTTGCTTCATCACGATTACTGATCTCCTCAGGAGCCTTACTGGTAGGGTTAGTGCTAGCTTCATCACAATTACTGATGTCCTCAGGATCATCACTGGTAGAGTTAGTGCTTGCTTCATCACAATACTGATCTCCTCAGAATCATCACTGGTAGAGTTAGTGCTTGCTTCATCACGATTACTGATCTCCTCAGAGCCTTACTGGTAGGGTTAGTGCTTGCTTCATCACGATTACTGATCTCCTCAGGAGCCTTACTGGTAGGGTTAGTGCTTGCTTTATCACAATTACTGATCTCCTTAGGATCCTTACTGGTAGGTTAGTGCTTGCTTCATCACGATTACTGATCTCCTCAGGAGCCTTACTGGTAGGGTTAGTGCTTGCTTTATCACAATTACTGAGGTCAATGAGGTCTCCTTGAGTTTCTGTTTTTTGTGATTTTGGACGCTTACACATAAAAACAATAGCAAATATAAGGATGAGAAAGAGGCCGACCATCTGCAAGAGAGAAGAAAAACACTCAGATGCCAAGATAACAAAGCGCAGAGAATAACAATGAAGCATAATCACCCAGAGGTCAGGAAATCATTGTAAATTTTAAATCATCAAATTCATCAAATTCTTCCAGGAAATATAATTTGTAGAAAATCGAAAATACTCCAAAGCCTCCAATTACCCTGAAAAGATGTGAATGCAGCAAACTCTACTATCACTCTGACCCAGCATCCGCCGGCTGGCTATATGTTCTCCCAGGGCCTCACAGACATAGTGATTTCCCTATCATACTCTATCAATTAAAAGGAATCTGTCAGGCCAAAAATCCATATGTGTATATGTATGTGTCTTCAGAACCAGCCTGACGAAGGTGCCACAGTGTCCTGAGAGCTTGCTATGTTTACCATCTTTTCTGTTAGCCATTAAAAGGTATCAACCCCTGAGGACTCTCAGATTCCAATATTTTTCTATCTACTGGCTAACACGGTACAAACATTCTTTACCTGATCAGAATGGAGGATACCGGAATGTACCGAATCTTTATGGAATTAAAGACACTTCTGATGAAACGTGCACAACTGGACAGTGACATATTTTTCCTTTCCAAATGCAAGAAGGAGAATCTGATTCCCAAAGGACTCTGGATTACAAATCCACTTCTGCATACCTATAACACTCATTATGCACAAAACCTTTGTCCCAGGACCTCTGAGAGACTAAGGAACCACCTTCTGCAGGTCTTCTACAGCATCAAAAGTAACATCCAGAGAGAATTGGAAACACAGAGGAACAACACTTAACAGAAGCCATGGAACAAAAATTACAACAATATCACCATAAGTTACAAACTTGTCTAATTCATAACAAGGAAAAGAAACTACATAGATTACGCATCAATTCAGGACTCAATACAAACACAAGGACAAGTCCTGACAACATGGACAACTCCTCCTGTCAGAAAGCAACTAATTGTGTCATCAACCTTTCAGATTACAAACCCAACAGAGTTGAGCTCGCTGTGCTTTCTAGGGGTCTCTCATTTTGTGCTACTAAAGCTCTGGACAAAACTGAACTGTGCAGCCACATGGAGGATTACTTCAGGAGACTATGCCTAAGGGAATTTTTCAGCGACAAAGAGGACTCCGAACCCAACTGGGCCGAAGGAAGAAAGATCCTGACAACCAGGAAAAGGTCAGACTGGACACCTGAATCTGATCGTAACTCCCATTTGGAGAAATATATAGACACTTTCAGACATTTAGTAAAATCCACTATTTTAGATACACACAAGAGTCAACTATCCAACGTCAATGCCCAGGAGAGAAGGGCCATACAGACTTTGAAAACCAACAAAGAAATCATCATTAAACCTGCAGACAAGGGTGGTGCAATAGTCATGATGACCAAATCTGACTACCTGAAGGAAGCAAACAGACCAACTGACGGACACACGCTACTACAAGAAATTGCAGTCTGACCCCACACAGGACTATCACAAGGAATTAAACAGGCTGGTCTCTTCTCTACCTGACATATTCTTAAGAACTGATGACCTAATACCAGAAAGTCCAAGAACAGGCACATTCTACATGCTTCCCAAAATACACAAATCAGGAAATCCAGGAAGACCAATCATTTCATGTGTGGGCACCCTCACCGAACACATTTCTGGGTGAGTAGAGGGTGTTCTCAAACCCCTGGTAAAAGAGACACCCAGCTACATTCAGGACACAACTGACCTATTGAATAACTGCCAGCAATAGGCCCTCTACCAGAAGGAACCATCCTCGCCACCATGGATGTGGAATCTCTATACAGTAACATCCCACACCTGGATGGATTAAATGCTGCAAAACATTTCTGGAGAACACATGGATTGATGCTGATTCTGTGGTGAAGCTTACAAAATTCATCCTCATGTACAACTACTTCACATGTGAGACGACATATATTTACCGGAGACTGGCACAGCAATGGGAAGCAAAAGGGCACCACAATATGCAAATCTTTTCAAGGCCAAGCTTGAAGGTGACTTTTTATCCTCTTGTCCTATCAGGCCTCAGGCCTACTACCGGTATATTGATGACATTTTAATCATCTGGACGAAATCCGAGCAACAGCTGAAGACGTTCCATGAACACTTTAATCAGTTTCATCCACCATCAACTTAACACTCAACTACTCCTGCACTGAAGTCAGCTTTCTGGACACCATCATTAAGCTACAGAACAATGAAATAGAGACATCCCTGTACCAGAAGCCAATTGACCGTTCAACATATGTCCGATGGAACAGTTTTCATCCAAAGCACATAAACAACTCTATTGTGTACAGCCAGGCCATCAGATACAATCGGATATGTTCCAACCCTACAGATAGAGACAATCACATTAAGGACCTCAGAAAGACCTTTTTGAACCAGGGCTACCAACCAAGAGCAATCAAGAACCAGATTACAAGATCCACCACAATATCAAGGAATCATCTACATTACAAAACTACAGAAGAAAACAACCGAGTCCCTCTTGTAGTCACCTACAATCCAAGTCTGGAGGAGGTGCTAAGAGGAAACTACAACCACTCCTACAAGAAGATGCCCGACTAAAATCAATATTTCCGGATCCCCCACTCTTGTGTTTTAGACAACTTTCGAATCTAAAAAAACATCATTGTCAGAAGCGCCCCGTCCTCTCCAGCAGCCACAGGAACCTTTTCCTGCAACCAGAACAGGTGCAAAACCTCCAACTATAATGACAACGGACAAGATAAGGATTCTGGGACAGATCAGGACTACAAGATCCCAGGTAACTTCAGCTGCACCACAAGCAATGTGGTGTATTTAATTATATGTACCAAATGCCCAACAGGTGGCATGTACGTAGGGGAGACCGGACAAAAATTCAGGACAAGAATGAATTCTCATCGCCACTCAATAAAAGACAAGCGTATGGACCAACCTGTAGCAAAGCATTTTTCCAGCCCTGACCACAGTGAAACCGATATGAGGCTGCTCGTATTAAAAAGTAACTTCAAATCACATAGAGAGAGAAGAATTTGGGAATACAAATTGATAACGACCTTTGACACATTCAAAACAGGATTAAATATTTCACATGGATTCATGGTTTTTTATATAAAATGAAAGGGCATTTGGGGATATCACATCTTGCAACACACTCAAGTTAGAGGATAATAAACTTTTGACACTTCTCACGTGAACTGTCTCCCTTCGATTTATTTGCCCTTTACAACTCACTGAGGAATCTTCAGGCCTCCACAGACCACTGGTGATAAAGCAATAATATTTAGAAGAAAAAGTTTACAATCGATTCCTCTTATCTTAGTATTCTTCTCAGCTCCTATCCCCCTCCCTAGCCTGACTCTGCTTTACATCACCTGTCATATTTGCTGCATTATCTCACTCTGCCTATGTATATATGTGTGTGTCTTCAGAATTTGTGTCATTATCTGCCTGACGAAGGGGCCTAAGTGTACCGAAAGCTTGCTATGCTTACCATCTTTTCAGTTAGCCATTAAAAGTCATCAACCACTGAGGACTCTCAGATTTTAATATTGTTCTATCTAATGGCTAACATGGTATAAACATTCTTTACCTACAGTGTTGGCCAAAAGTATTGACACCCCTGCAATTCTGTCAGATAATACTCAGTTTCTTCCTGAAAATGATTGCAATCACAAATTCTTTGGTATTATTATTTCATGTAATTTTTCTTCAATGAAAAAACACAAAAAGAATTGTCCTAAAGCCAAATTGGATCTAATTCCACACCAAACATAAACAAGAGGGTGGACAAAAGTATTGGACTGTTAGAAAAATCATGTGATGCTTCTGTAATTTGTGTAATTAACAGCACCTGTAACTTACCTGTGGCACCTAACAGGTGTTGGCAATAACTAAATCACACTTGCAGCCAGTTGACATAGATTAAAGATGACTCAACCTCTGTCCTGTGTCCTTGTGTGTACTACATTGAGCATGGAGAAAAGAAAGAAGACCAAAGAACTGTCCGAGGACTTGAGAAACCAAATTGTGAGGAAGCATGAGCAATCTCAAGGCTACAAGTCCATCTCCAAAGACCTGAATGTTCCTGTGTCTACCGTGCGCAGTGTCATCAAGAAGTGTAAAGCCCATGGCACTGTGGCTAACCTCCCTAGATGTGGACGGAAAAGAAACATTGACGAGAGATTTCAACGCAAGATTGTGCGGATGGAGGATAAAGAACCTCGAGTAACATCCAAACAAGTTCAAGCTGCCCTGCAGTCCAAGGGTACAACAGTGTCAACCCGTACTATCCGTCAGCGTCTGAATGAAAAGGGACTGTATGGTAGGAGACCCAGGAAGACCCCACTTCTTACCCTGAGACATAAAAAAGCCAGGCTGGAGTTTGCCAAAACTTACCTGAGAAAGCCTAAAACGTTTTGGAAGAATGTTCTCTCTTTTTGGGCAAAAGCATCAACATAGAGTTTACAGGAGAAAAAAAGAGGCATTCAGAGAAAAGAACACGGTCCCTACAGTCAGACATGGCGGAGGTTCCTGATGTTTTGGGGTTGCTTTGCTGCCTCTGGCACTGGACTGCTTGACCGGTGTATGGCATTATGAAGTCTGAAGACTACCAACACATTGTGCAGCATAATGTAGGGCCCAGTGTGAGAAAGCTGGGTCTCCCTCAGAGGTCATGGGTCTTCCAGCAGGACAATGACCCAAAACACACTTCAAAAAGCACTAGAAAATGGTTTGAGAGAAAGCACTGGAGACTTCTAAGGTGGCCAGCAATGAGTCCAGACCTGAATCCCATAGAACACCTGTGGAGAGATCTAAAATGGCAGTTTGGAGAAGGCACCCTTCAAATATCAGGGACCTGGAGCAGTTTGCCAAAGAAGAATGGTCTAAAATTCCAGCAGAGCATTGTAAGAAACTCATTGATGGTTACCGGAAGCGGTTGATCGCTGTTATTTTGGCTAAAGGTTGTGCAACCAAGTATTAGGCTGAGGGTGCCAATACTTTTGTCTGGCCCATTTTTAGAGTTTTGTGTGAAATGATAAATGTTTTGTTTTTTGCTTCATTCTCTTTTGTGTTTTTTCATTGAAGACAAATTAAATGAAGATAATAATAGCAAAGAATTTGTGATTGCAATCATTTTCAGGAAGAAACTGAGTATTATCTGACAGAATTGCAGGGGTGTGTAAATCAATGAGTGGCACTAGAGAATAGAGGATCAAACTGTATTGTGCATATGTGTAATGCAGAAACTGCCCTGTGCTAAATATGAAAATCGGAGATCTTAGTCTCAATAGTGGCCACTAAAGATTAAGCCTGGCATCCACTTCAAGGAGCCTCCACTGCCAGGTCCTGACACTATGCCCTAGTGAGATTGTGAAATGTGTATAGGCTTATATGTCCATGGATGTGATTAAAAACAATGATCAGGTGTGTGTTAGGACCTAACAATGGTGTCCATGTGTGGCTACCAGACTAAGGAAAAAAAGAAAAGGGAAAAAAATTATATAAAGGGAGCTCAGTCAAAACAGACAATATGTGAATAAGTATAAGACTGGCATCACCATAGACGTAGGTGCTGGCAGAAAATAATAATACTTACAGAGAAAGATATCTGCTGCGACACTACTATATATATGAGAAATGTAGATCAATGAGTGGCACTAGAGAAAAGAGGATCAAACTGTATTGTGCAGTGCCTGGCAGTGGAGGCTCCTTGAAGTGGATGCCAGGCTTAATCTTTAGTGGCCACTATCGAGACTAAGATCTCTGATTTTCATATTTAGCACTGGGCAGTTTCAGCATTACACATATGCACAATACAGTTTGATCCTCTTTTCTCTAGTGCCACTCATTGATCTACATTTCTCATATATATAGTAGTGTCGCAGCAGATATCTTCTCTGTAATATTATTATTTTCTGCCAGCACCTACGTCTATGGTGATGCCAGTCTTATACTTATTCACAGAATTGCAGGGGTGTCAATACTTTTGGCCAACACTGTATATAGCAGAGTAATTTTAGACTTCTTTATACTGTTTCTTTTTGTGATATAGATCCTTGGTGGTGTGAACAAGGTTCTACAGACCCGTTCACATTGTGTTCTGGCTCAGTTATCAGTATTCACACACAGGGCAGGCTCTCTCTGTGGTGGGCAGCCTCACACATAGGGCAGTCTCTCTCTGTAGTGGACAGGATCACACATAGGGCAGTCTCTTTCTGTAGTGGACAGAATCACACATAGGGCAGTCTCTCTCTGTAGTGGCAGCTCACACATAGGGCAGGCTCACACATAGGGCAGTCTCTCTCTGTAGTGGCAGGCTCACACATAGGGCAGGCTCACACATAGGGCAGTCTCTCTCTGTAGTGGGCAGGCTCACACATAGGGCAGTCTCTCTCTGTAGTGACAGCTCACACATAGGCAGTCTCTCTCTGTAGTGGACAGGATCACACATAGGGCAGTCTCTCTCTGGGTGGCAGCTCACACACAGGGCAGGCTCTCCTCTTTATCTGTGGTGGGCAGGCTCACACATAGGGCAGTCTCTCTCTGTAGTGACAGGATCACACATAGGGCAGTCTCTCTCTGGTGGGGCAGGCTCACACACAGGGCAGGCTCTCCTCTTTATCTGTGGTGGGCAGGCTCACACATAGGGCAGTCTCTCTCTGGGGTGGGAAGACTCACACATAGGGCAGCTCCTCCTATTTCTCTATGTGGGCAGTCTCTCTCTGTGGTGGGCAGTCTCACACATAGGGCAGTCTCTCTCTGTGATGGGCAGGCTCACACATAGGCATCTCACTGTGATGGCAGGCTCTCTCTGTGGTGGGCAGTCTCTCTCTGTGGTGGGCAGTCTCACACATAGGGCAGTCTCTGTGATGGCAGTCTCTCTCTGTGGTGGGCAGTCTCACACATAGGCATTCTCTCTGTGGTGGGCAGTCTCACACATAGGGCATTCTCTCTGTGGTGGGCAGTCTCACACATAGGCATTCTCTCTGTGGTGGCAGTCTCACACATAGGGCAGTCTCGCTGTGATGGGCAAGCTCTCTCTGTGGTGGGCAGTCTCTCTGGTGGGCAGTCGCACACATAGGGCAGTCTCTGTGATGGGCAGGCTGTCCTATTTGTGTAGGGCCTCTTTTTTGTGATATAAATCCTTGGTGGTATGAACACGGTTCTACAGACCTGTTCACATTGTGTTCTGGCTCCGCTGTTGGCTCAGCTGTTAGTATCTATTTACTACTATGTCCTTTATATTGTGAAGTTTGGTGACAAATCTACTTAAAGGGGTTGTCCGGCTTCGTGACATATCCTCAGTGTATATCCAGCCTGCCTAATGCTGACAATCACTCATGTGCTTTCTGTCAGTATTCTGCAGTGTTCCTGAGATAACAGTAATCTGCTTCTGAAGAAAACGACCAGGGGGTGTGTGCTGGCATGATAATGTAATGTGTCCTCCTACTCTACTCCAAGTCTGCCCTCCATAGAAACAACCCCGCCCACTATAGGAACAGGCCCTCCCTGTCCACATGATGAGCCCTCCACACATTACCAAATCCTCCCCTACAGCATGATGGCTCCCCAGTGCAGAGAGCAGACCTCCTCCCAGAGAGTGTGCAGAGCAGGCAGGGCTGCTGTTATCAGTGTGGAGCGAGGACTGTGCCAGCCACTGATGGCTGCCTGGAGCGTCTCATCTTCACAGGGGTTGGCAATCACACTGGCACACTGTAACAAAGTACTGCTGAGTGAAAGACAGTTCATGTCTTCACACAGGGGCAGACTTGGTGCAGTGTAACAGCAGCCTGTCCAATCAGTACCTGCAGAAGAATGAAGTGTTGGGGGTGTTTGTATGGAGTATACTGGATATGATACTAAGGATTCTGATACTAAAAATATAGGGCTTGTCTGAGGTTGTTGAGCAGCCCTTCCTTCCTTCTATCCTTCCTTCTATCCTTCCTTCCTATCCTTCCTTCCTTCTATCCTTCCTTCTATCCTTCTTCCTTCCTTCTATCCTTCCTTCCTATCCTTCCTTCCTTCTATCCTTCCTTCTATCCTTCCTTCTTTCCTTCGTATCCTTCCTTCCTTCCTTCCTTCCTTCCTTCCTTCTTTCCTTCCTATCCTTCCTTCCTTCCTTCTATCCTTCCTTCCTATCCTTCCTTCCTATCCTATCCTTCCTTCTATCCTTCCGTGAACCTGTATCCTTCCTTCCTTCATCCTTCCGTGAACCTGTATCCTTCCTTCCATCCTTCCGTGAACCTGTATCCTTCCATCCATCCTTCTTCTTTCCATCCCTTTGTGAACCTGTATCCTTCCTTCCATCCTTCCGTGAACCTGTATCTTCTTTCCATCCTTCCGTGAACCTGTATCCTTCCTTCCATCATTCCTTCCATGAAACTGTATCCTTGCATCCATCCTTCCATCCATCCTTCCGTGAACCTGTGTCCTTCCTTCCATCCTTCCTTCCCTCCATCCTTCCGTGAACCTGTATCCTTCCTTCCGTGAACTTGTATCCTTCCTTCCATCCTTCCGTCCTTCCGTGAACCTGTATCATTCCTTCCATCCTTCCGTCCTTCCGTGAACCTGTATCCTTCCTTCCATCCTTCCGTGCTTCCATGAACCTGTATCATTCCTTCCATCCTTCCATGAACCTGTATCCTTCTTTCCATTCTTCCATGAACCTGTATCCTTCCTTCCATCCTTCCTTCCATCCTTCCGTGAACCTGTATTCTTCCTTCCTTCCATCCTTCCGTGAATCTGTATCATTCCTTCCATCCTTCCGTGTACCTGTATCCTTCTTTCCATCCTTCCGTGAACCTGTATCCTTCCATCCTTCCGTGAACCTGTATTCCTTCCATCCTTCCTTTCCTTCCTTCCTTCCTTCCATCCTTCTGTGAACCTGTATCCTGTTGTTCCGAGATTTATATGGTGTATTTGGTGGCTCAGTGGTTAGCACTGTATGCTGGCTCAGTGGTTAGCACTGTATAAGGTGGCTCAGTGGTTAGCATTGTATATGGTGGCTCAGTGGTTAGCACTGTATATGGTGGCTCAGTGGTTAGCACTGTATGGTGGCTCAGTGGTTAGCACTGTATATGATGGCTCAGTGGTCAGCACTGTATACGGTGGATCAATGGTTAGCACAGTATGGTGACTCAGTGGTTAGCACTGTATACGGTGGCTCAGTGGTTAGCACTGTATATGTGGCTCAGTGGTTAGCACTGTATATGATGGCTCAAATGGTTAGCACTGTATACAGGTGGCTCAGTGGTTAGCACGTATATGGTGGCTCAGTGGTCAGCACTGTATACGGTGGATCAATGGTTAGCACTGTATATAGTGGCTCAGTGGTTAGCACTGTATACGGTGGCTCAGTGGTTAGCACTGTATATGGTGGCTCAGTGGTTAGCACTGTGCGGTGGCTCATGGTTAGCACTGTATACGGTGGCTCAGTGGTTAGCACTGTATATGGTGGCTCAGTGGTTAGCAGTGTATACGGTGGCTCAGTGGTTAGCACTGTATATGGTGGCTCAGTGGTTAGCACTGTATGGTGGCTCAGTGGTTAGCAGTGTATACGGTGGCTCAGTGGTTAGCACTGTATATGGTGGCTCAGTGGTTAGCAGTGTATACGGTGGCTCAGTGGTTAGCACTGTATATGGTGGCTCAGTGGTTAGCAGTGTATACGGTGGCTCAGTGGTTAGCACTGTATATGGTGGCTCAGTGGTTAGCACTGTATGGTGGCTCAGTGGTTAGCACTGTATACGGTGGCTCAGTGGTTAGCACTGTATATGGTGGCTCATGGTTAGCACTGTATATGGTGGCTCAGTGGTTAGCACTGTATGGTGGCTCAGTGGTTAGCACTGTATATGGTGGCTCAGTGGTTAGCACTGTATACGGTGGCTCAGTGGTTAGCACTGTATACGGTGGCTCAGTGGTTAGCACTGTATACGGTGGCTCAGTGGTTAGCACTGTATACGGTGGCTCAGTGGTTAGCACTGTATATGGTGGCTCAGTGGTTAGCACTGTACGGTGGCTCAGTGGTTAGCACTGTATATGGTGGCTCAGTGGTTAGCACTGTATATGGTGGCTCAGTGGTTAGCACTGTATATGGTGGCTCAGTGGTTAGCACTGTATATGGTGGCTCAGTGGTTAGCACTGTATATGGTGGCTCAGTGGTCAGCACTGTATGGTGGCTCAGTGGTTAGCACTGTATACGGTGGCTCAGTGGTTAGCACTGTATATGGTGGCTCAGTGGTTAGCACTGTATATGGTGGCTCAGTGGTAAGCACTATACGGTGTCTCATTGGTTAGCACTGTATATGGTGGCTCAGTGGTTAGCACTGTATATGGTGGCTCAGTGGTTAGCACTGTATACGGTGTCTCATTGGTTAGCACTGTATATGGTGGCTCAGTGGTTAGCACTGTATACGGTGGCTCAGTGGTTAGCACTGTATATGGTGGCTCAGTGGTAAGCACTGTATGGTGGCTCAGTGGTTAGCACTGTATAAGGTGGCTCAGTGGTTAGCACTGTATGGTGGCTCAGTGGTTAGCACTGTATATGGTGGCTCAGTGGTTAGCACTGTATATGTGGGTCAGTGGTTAGCACTGTATATAGTGGCTCAGTGGTTAGCACTGTATATAGTGGCTCAGTGGTTAGCACTGTATAAGTGGCTCAGTGGTTAGCACTGTATATGGTGGCTCAGTGGTTAGCACTGTATACGGTGGCTCAGTGGTTAGCACTGTATATGGTGGCTCAGTGGTTAGCACTGTATATCGTGGCTCAGCGGTTAGCACTGTATTGGTGGCTCAGTGGTTAGCACTGTATACGGTGGCTCAGTGGTTAGCACTGTATATGGTGGCTCAGTGGTTAGCACTGTATACGGTGGATCAATGGTTAGCATAGTATATGGTGGCTCAGTGGTTAGCACTGTATACGGTGGCTCAGTGGTTAGCACTGTATATGGTGGGTCAGTGGTCAGCACTGTATACGGTGATTCAATGGTTAGCACAGTATGGTGGCTCAGTGGTTAGCACAGTATGGTGGCTCAGTGGTTAGCAGTGTATATGGTGGCTCAGTGGTTAGCACTGTATATGGTGGGTCAGTGGTCAGCACTGTATACGGTGATTCAATGGTTAGCACAGTATGGTGGCTCAGTGGTTAGCACAGTATGGTGGCAAGGGATTTGAATGCCACGAGCTCCTTGGCTGCTAGATGAGTCAATGAGCGGCGCTGGATTCAAAGCTTTGAATCCCGCGCCGCTCAACTGTCACCGTTGACTGCATCGATTGCTAAGCGGGATTGAAATCACGCACCAACAGCGCTCATTGGTCGGCACCGAAGAATAAGCGGTGTTGGCCCGTGATTTAAATCCCTCTGCGCTCATGCGTCGACGCCACAGAGACCCCTACAGTTTGCTCATGGTTGGATGAGTTTCAGGCTCTTCCCGAGGAGGCATTATCCATATCACTCAGAAGAGGGGACGGGCAGGAGAGGCGGGATGGACAGCGGGTGAGGCAGAACTAACCAAGCTGCAAGCGCGCCCATCGGACCGGAAACAGTAATTATTATACAGAGCGGGAGATTTGTGTAAGTTATTTATTGTGTTTACGGGGCAGTCAGGGCATAATAGCCTCCTTGTTAGAAAGCAGCATAGTCCCTGATTAAAAAAGGAGCTTTTATTTTAATACACAAAAATGGGATGACAGTTCTCTTTAAAATAAAAATTAATATAGATTTTGATTGTCAGAATAAATGTTTGACTGTATGAACACTGCGGATCATGGAAATGGTGCAAGAGCGCAATTCTTCTTTTTTGTTTCTTTAATTCTTCAATTATTCATACCGACACGTCATTGATACCATATAGTACTGACCCCAGACATCATACCGACACGTCATTGATACCATATAGTACTGACCCCAGACATCATACCGACACCTCAGTGTTACCATATAGTACTGACCCCAGACATCACACCGACACCTCAGTGTTACCATATAGTACTGACCCCAGACATCATACCGACACCTCAGTGTTACCATATAGTACTGACCCCAGACATCATACCGACACGTCAGTGTTACCATATAGTACTGACCCCAGACATCATACCGACACCTCAGTGTTACCATATATACTGACCCCAGACATCATACCGACACGTCAGTGTTACCATATAGTACTGACCCAGACATCATACCGACACCTCAGTGTTACCATATAATACTGACCCCAGACATCATACCGACACCTCAGTGTTACCATATAGTACTGACCCCAGACATCACACCGACACCTCAGTGTTACCATATAGTACTGACCCCAGACATCATACTGACACCTCAGTGTTACCATATAGTACTGACCCCAGACATCATACCGACACCTCAGTGTTACCATATAGTACTGACCCCAGACATCATACCGACACCTCAGTGTTACCATATAGTACTGACCCCAGACATCATACCGACACCACAGTGTTACCATATAGTACTGACCCCAGACATCATACCAACACCTCAGTGTTACCATATAGTACTGACCCCAGACATCACACCGACACCTCAGTGTTACCATATAGTACTGACCCCAGACATCATACCGACACATCAGTGTTACCAATATAGTACTGACCCAGAGGCATCATACCGACACCTCAGTGTTACCATATAGTACTGACCCCAGACATCATACCGACACATCAGTGTTACCATATGGAACTGACCCCCAGACATCATACCGACACCTGTGTTACCATATAGTACTGACCCCAGACATCATACCGACACATCAGTGTTACCATATAGTACTGACCCCAGACATCATACTGACACATCAGTGTTACCATATAGTACTGACCCCAGACATCATACCGACACCTCAGTGTTACCATATAGTACTGACCCCAGACATCAACCGACACCTCAGTGTTACCATATAGTACTGACCCCAGACATCACACCGACACCTCAGTGTTACCATATAGTACTGACCCAGACATCATACCGACACCACAGTGTTACCATATAGTACTGACCCAAGACATCATACCGAAACCTCAGTGTTACCATATAATTCTGACCCCAGACATCATACCGACACCACAGTGTTACCATATAGTACTGACCTGAGACATCATACCGACACCTCAGTGTTACCATATAGTACTGACCCAAGACATCATACCGAAACCTCAGTGTTACCATATAGTACTGACCCCAACATCATACCGACCCCTCAGTGTTACCATACAGTACTGACCCGAGACATCATACCGACACCTCAGTGTTACCATACAGTACTGACCCCAGACATCATTACCGACACGTCAGTGTTACCATATAGTACTGACCTCAGACATCAATAACCGACACCTCAGTGTTACCATATAGTACTGACCCCAGACATCATACCGACACCTCAGTGTTACCATATAGTACTGACCCCAGACATCATACCGACACCTCAGTGTTACCATATAGTACTGACCCCAGACATCATACCGACACCATCAGTGTTACCATATAGTACTGACCACAGACATCATACCGACACCTCAGTGTTACCATATAGTACTGACCCCAGACATCAACCGACACCTCAGTGTTAACCATATAGTACTGACCCCAGACATCACACCGACACCTCAGTGTTACCATATAGTACTGACCCCAGACATCATACCGACACATCAGTGTTACCATATAGTACTGACCCAGCATCATACCGACACCTCAGTGTTACCATATAGTACTGACCCCAGACATCATACCGACACATCAGTGTTACCATATAGTACTGACCCGAGGCATCATACCGACACCTCAGTTTTACCATATAGTACTGACCCCAGACATCATACCGACACCACAGTGTTACCATATAGTACTGACCCAAGACATCATACCGAAACCTCAGTGTTACCATATAATACTGACCCCAGACATCATACCGACACCACAGTGTTACCATATAGTACTGACCTAGACATCATACCGACACCTCAGTGTTACCATATAGTACTGACCCAAGACATCATACCGAAACCTCAGTGTTACCATATAGTACTGACCCCAGACATCATACCGACACCTCAGTGTTACCATACAGTACTGACCCGAGACATCATACCGACACCTCAGTGTTACCATACAGTACTGACCCCAGACATCATTCCGACACCTCAGTGTTACCATATAGTACTGACCCCAGACATCATACCGACACCTCAGTGTTACCATATAGTACTGACCCCAGACATCATACCGACACCTCAGTGTTACCATATATGTACTGACCCCAGACAATCATACCGACACCTCAGTGTTACCATATAGTACTGACCCCAGACATCATACCGACACCTCAGTGTTACCATATAGTACTGACCCAGACATCATACCGACACCTCAGTGTTACCATATAGTACTGACCCCAGACATCATACCGACACCTCAGTGTTACCATATAGTACTGACCCCAGACATCATACCGACACCTCAGTGTTACCATATAGTACTGACCCCAGACATCATACCGACACCTCAGTGTTACCATATAGTACTGACCCCAGACATCATACCGACACCTCAGTGTTACCATATAGTACTGACCCCAGACATCATACCGACACCTCAGTGTTACCATATAGTACTGACCCCGAGACATCATACCGACACCTCAGTGTTACCATATAGTACTGACCCCAGACATCATACCGACACCTCAGTGTTACCATATAGTACTGACCCCAGACATCATACCGACACCTCAGTGTTACCATATAGTACTGACCCAGACATCATACCGACACCTCAGTGTTACCATATAGTACTGACCCCAGACATCATACGACCATCAGTGTTACCATATAGTGCTGACCCCAGACATCATACCGACACCTCAGTGTTACCATATAGTACTGTCCCCAGACATCATACCGACACCTCAGTGTTACCATATAGTACTGACCCAACATCATACCGACACTCAGTGTTACCATATAGTACTGACCCAGACATCATACCGACACCTCAGTGTTACCATATAGTACTGACCCCAGACATCATACCGACACCTCAGTGTTACCATATAGTACTGACCCCAGACATCATACCGACACCTCAGTGTTACCATATAGTACTGACCCCAGACATCATACCGACACTCAGTGTTACCATATAGTACTGACCCCAGACATCATACGACACCTCAGTGTTACCATATAGTACTGACCCCAGACATCATACCGACACCTCAGTGTTACCATATTAGTACTGACCCCAGACATCATACCGACACCTCAGTGTTACCATATAGTATCTGACCCCAGACATCATACCGACACCTCAGTGTTACCATATAGTACTGACCCAGACATCATACCGACACCTCAGTGTTACCATATAGTACTGACCCCAGACATCATACCGACACCTCAGTGTTACCATATAGTACTGACCCAAGACATCATACCGACACATCAGTGTTACCATATAGTACTGACCCCAGACATCATACCGACACCTCAGTGTTACCATATAGTACTGACCCCAGACATCATACCGACACCTCAGTGTTACCATATAGTATTGACCCTAGACATCATACGACACGTCAGTGTTACCATATAGTACTGACCCCAGACATCATACCGACACCTCAGTGTTACCATATAGTACTGACCCAGACATCATACCGACACCTCAGTGTTACCATATAGTACTGACCCAGACATCATACCGACACGTCAGTGTTACCATATAGTACTGACCCAGACATCATACCGACACCTCAGTGTTACCATATAGTACTGACCCAGACATCATACCGACACTCAGTGTTACCATATAGTACTGTCCCCAGACATCATACCGACACCTCAGTGTTACCATATAGTACTGACCCCAGACATCATACCGACACCTCAGTGTTACCATATAGTACTGACCCCAGACAACATACCGACACCTCAGTGTTACCATATAGTACTGACCCCAGACATCATACCGACACCTCAGTGTTACCATATAGTACTGCCCCAGACATCATACCGACACCTCAGTGTTACCATATAGTACTGACCCCAGCATCATACCGACACTCAGTGTTACCATATAGTACTGACCCCAGACATCATACCGACACCTCAGTGTTACCATATAGTACTGACCCCAGACATCATACCGACACCTCAGTGTTACCATATAGTACTGACCCCAGACATCATACCTGACACCTCAGTGTTACCATATAGTACTGACCCCAGACATATACTGACAACTCATGTGTTACATATAGTACTGTCCCAGACATCATACTGACCTCAGTGTTACCATATAGTACTGACCCCAGACATCATACCAACACTCAGTGTTCCATATAGTCATGACCCAAGACATCATACGACACTCAGTGTTACCATATAGTACTGACCCAGACATCATACAAACTTAGTGTTACCATATAGTACTGACCGCAGACATAAACCGACACTCAGTGTTACCATATAGTACTGACCGAGGAACAATACGAACTCAGTGTTTCACCATATGTACTGATCCCAACATCATACCGACACCTCAGTGTTACCATATAGTACTGACCCCAGACATCATACCGACACCTCAGTGTTATACCGACACCTCAGTGTTACCATATAGTACTGACCCCAGACATCATACGACACCTCAGTGTTACCATATAGTACTGACCCGAGACATCATACCGACACCTCAGTGTTACCATATAGTACTGACCCCAGACATCATACCGACACCTCAGTGTTACCATATAGTACTGACCCCAGACACATACACACACTCAGTGTTACCATATAGTACTGACCCCAGACATCATACGACACCTCAGTGTTACCATATAGTACTGACCCAGACATCATACCGACACTCAGTGTTACCATATAGTACTGACCCAGCATCATACCGACACTCAGTGTTACCATATAGTACTGACCCCAGACATCATACACGACACCTCAGTGTTACATATAGTACTGACCCCAGACATCATACGACACTCAGTGTTACCATATAGTACTGACCCCAGACATCATACGACACTCAGTGTTACCATATAGTACTGACCCCAGACATCATACCGACACCATCAGTGTTACCATATAGTACTGACCCCAGACATCATACCGACACCTCAGTGTTACCATATAGTACTGTCCCCAGACATCATACCGAACACCTCAGTGTTACCATATAGTACTGCCCCAGACATCATACCGACACGTCAGTGTTACCATATAGTACTGACCTGAGGCATCATACAGACACGTCAGTGTTACCATATAGTACTGACCCCAGACATTATACGACACCTCAGTGTTACCATATAGTACTGACCCAGACTCATACGACTCAGTGACATATAGAACCGATCATACCGAACCTCAGTGTTACCATATAGTACTGACCCCATACATCATACGACACCTCAGTGTAACCATATATTGAACATGGTCAATGAAAAACCCAAAAAAAAAAAGGTGTAATTGCAAATTTCCTTTTTTTTGCAATTTCACCGCACTTGGAATTTTGTTCCCATTTTCCTGTACACTATATGGTAACATACATGACGTGATTCACAAGAACAACTCGTCATGCAGAAAACAACAAGCCTCATATGTCTAAATTGACGGAAAAATAAAAAAGTTATGGAAGAAGGGGAGGGAAAAACGGAAAGCAGAAAATTGCCCGAAGGTGAAGGGAACAATACATAAATAAAGTGCAGCTTGTCTTTCCCAGCACTGGCAGAGGTGAATCGTCCGTGTGCACTTGCTACATATTACAGCTACAAACATTATAAAGTGATAGGATGCAGGATCACGGAAGGATGAAAGGAAGGATACAGGGTTAACGGAAGGATGGAAGGATGGATGGAAGGATACAAGTTCACGGAAGGATGGAAGGGATGATACAGGTTCACGGAAGGACGGAAGGAAAGATACAGGTTCACGGAAGGATGATCAGTTCGAAGGATGGATACAGGTTCACGGAAGGATGGAAGGAATGATACAGGTTCACGGAAGGATGGAAGGAAAAAAGGTTCACGAAGGTTGGAAGGAAGGAATAAGGTTCACGAAGGAAGGATGGAAGGAAGGATACAGGTTTACGGAAGGATGGAAGGAAGGATGGATTCAAGGATACAGTTTCACGGAAGGAAGGATACGGAAACGGAATGATGGAAAGAAGGATACAGGTTCACGGAAGATAGAGGAATGATACAGGTTATGAAGAGGAAGGAAGAGGTACAGGTTCACGGAAGGATGGAAGGAAGGATACAGGTTCACGGAAGGAAGGATACAGGTTCACGGAAGAATGAGGAAGGAAGGATGGAAGGAAGGATACAGGTTCACGGAAGGTGAAGGATGATACAGGTTCATGGAAGGACGGAAGGATGAAGGATGGATAAGGTTCACGGAAGGACGAAAGGAAGGAACAGGTTCACGGAAGGATGGAGATGGAAGGAGACAGGTCGGAGGATGGATGAAGGTGGATGCAAGGATACAGTTTCACGGAAGGAATGATGGAAGGAAGGATACAGGTTCACAGAAGAATGGAAAGAAGGATACAGGTTCACGGAAGGATGGAAGGAAGGATACAGGTTCACAGAGGGATGGAAGGAAGGAAGGATGGATGGAAGGATACAGGTTCACGGAAGGATGGAAGGAAGGAAGGAAGGATAAAGGAGAAGGAAGATAGAAAGAAAGACAGGAAGGATAAAAGGAAGATAGAAGGAAGGATAGGAGAAAGAAGAATAGGAAAGAAGATAGAAGGAATAGGAAGAAGGAAGGAAGAAGAAGGAAGGAAGGAAGGAAAGAGGAGATAGAAGGAAGGATAGAAGGAAGGAAGGATGGGAAGGAAGGATAGAAGGAAGGAAGGATAAAGAGGATAAGGAAGGAAGGATAGAAGGAAGGAAGGATAGAGGAGAAGGATAGGAAGGAAGGATAGAAGGAAGGAGAAAAGAAGAAGGAGGATAGAGGAGGAAGGATAAAGAAAGGAACAGGATAGGAGAAGGATAGAAGGAAGGATAGAAGGAAGGAAGGGCTGCTCAACAACCTCAGACAAGCCCTATATTTTTAGTATCAGAATCCTTAGTATCATATCCAGTATACTCCATACAAACACCCCCAACACTTAATTCTTCTGCAGGTACTGATTGGACAGGCTGCTGTTACACTGCACCAAGTCTGCCCCTGTGTGAAGACATGAACTGTCTTTCACTCAGCAGTACTTTGTTACAGTGTGCCAGTGTGATTGCCAACCCCTGTGAAGATGAGACGCTCCAGGCAGCCATCAGTGGCTGGCACAGTCCTCGCTCCACACTGATAACAGCAGCCCTGCCTGCTCTGCACACTCTCTGGGAGGAGGTCTGCTCTCTGCACTGGGAGCCATCATGCTGTAGGGGAGGATTTGGTAATGTGTGGAGGGCTCATCATGTGGACAGGGAGGGCCTGTTGCTATAGTGGGCGGGGTTGTTTCTATGGAGGGCAGACTTGGAGTAGAGTAGGAGGACACATTACATTATCATGCCAGCACACACCCCTGGTCGTCTCTTCAGAAGCAGATTACTGTTATCTCAGGAACACTGCAGAATACTGACAGAAAGCACATGAGTGATTGTCAGCATTAGGCAGGCTGGATATACACTGAGGATATGTCACGAAGCCGGACAACCCCTTTAAGTAAATATCTCCAGACTACAGGTCTCTTATGGCTGTAAAGCAAATCTATAAACGCTGTTATCAAAAGTTCAAGCAAAATGGCTGCTCCGTAATAAGTACAGAAAGGATAAAAGAAATCTCAAAGTATCTGGTTTAAGTCAGTAAAATGTGATACATTCTCTGTAAACCCTGCCCTCTTATTGTAAAACCACAAGGCTGGAGTAATGGAGTAATGCAGAGTATTATGAAAATGATCCGGTAATCTTAATTTGAATTCCCATTTTCACATAATTTTGTTATCGTCTCCAAGAGTTCGTATCATTTACCCAATTATTTCTACCCCTAAATAATCACATTCATACAACTTGTCCCACAAGACAAATCCAATACATTTAGATTGATGAAAAGTAGTTGCGTAGTTCACTAATGTGCCCTTTTTTACATATTGGTTCCCAGGACTCCATTCGCCATCTTATTGCTGGTTCTTAGCAGGAGTCCAAAAAAGAAAAAAATGTGGCTACTGGGCAGCTATAGATATGGCCATGTTTACAAGATAATTGTTTTTTTTTATATACTGTATCTCCTTAGCTATAAGGCTGTTCTATTCTCTTTACATTCAGAGTAGCGTGCCTTAGTATTTGGGAGTGCAGCTGTCTTTTTGTCACTTAGGAGGAGTCTGACTTACCTGAATGATCTGCCGTGCGAACTTATAATCAGTTTCAAATAAACAAGCAAAGTATCTTCCATCTGTGACCAAAATGAGGATCCAGAGAATCGGAGCCTTAAATTTCATTATAATCCTATACACCCGCTCCGTACAGCAGGAGCAGCATTCTTTGCCGCGGCATTTACAGTCCTTCAAGTCCTGGTAAGAGCAGAGACCTCCTTCAGTGTCTGCAATGGGAATGGCACGACATTTTTCACACTCTTCACAGCAACAGCAACAAAAGACAAAGACGCAGAGGATGGCCGTGGTGACAAGGATAAACGTCAGACTGTAAAATACTCGGTACCATGTGATATCGGGGCAGTTGAACTCTGTTTCCATCAGTTTCTCTAAGCCAAGAAGAACGAAAGCCAGAATGGAGAGGGCGGCCAGGTCACGGTGAGTTTGGATGAGCTGAACGAGCTCTGTTAGTTTCCCCATTTCATTAGATGAAGCTCACACTCCTGAGACTGAGCCCGTAATGTGACAAAGATGACAACGCTCACTTTCACTTTTAAAGAAGGTGATTGTTCTTCTTTCGGTTGTAACAGACTATAATCACACAAAGAAGTATCAGAGCAACTGGAGCATAACAATAATAATCATTTATTCAGCACTATTAATTCCATAGCATTTTACATATATTTGCAACACTGTCCCCATTAGGGCTCACAATCTAAATATCCTATTCATTATGTCTTTCAAGTGTGGGAGGCAACTGGGGAACCTGGAGAAAACCCATGCAAACACGGGAGAACATACAAACTCCTTGAGATGTTCCCTTGATGGAATCGAACCATGACCTCAGTGTGCAAGGCTACAGTGCTAACCACTGAGCCACCATACAATGCTAACCACTGAGCCACTTAGTTGGGCCGGCAGGGAAGGGGTTACTCGGAACCGGGATAGCAGCTGCGGGCTGGAAATCACAGCTCATCGGGTCCTGGTTCCGTGCCCTGGGACTCAATGGCTGATGGGAGTGATGATGATGGGGGATTTTGGGTTAGGGGAACATGACGCCACCTGTGGTACATGGGTACTGTAGTTACCAGCGCTGCAGCCGGCCGCTGAGGTGATGGTGATGCAGCTTTGGTAGTACAACACCCCACAGGTGGAGCTTTACCTCAGGGCAGCGGGGTGGATGGGAGGAGTTGTTGTCCTTGGCTCTGCGGTGCTGCAGGAGCCTCCCGGGCAAAGGATTAAAGGAAGCCGGACACCAGGTAAGCTCAAACAGTTCTTTACTGGTACCAGATGATAAAGGTACACGGTACAGTCGGGCTCACCAGGAGTTGTAGCCGCGCATTCAGGAGGCTTTTCCAGAGTCTGTCAGAGATGTCCCTCCAGTTACTTTCCTGGTCACTTCTCTCCCACACTAGAGTCTGGTCACTGGTTCTCAGGTCTGTTGCCTCAAGTCCTTTGTTACCTCTCGGCATCTTGGACCTAGCTTTGGAACAGAGGTTAGGCTCCTTGGTGGGTGTTGTGGCTCCCTTATAAGGGCCCACAACGTGCTGGTCTGCGGTTTGGGGATAAACCCAATCAAACCGCCTCGGCTCCAGAATACCGGTATTGACCTGGGTACTCCAGTCGGCTCCAATCAGACCTGGAGTGTCCCCCTTCTTTTTCTGGGTTACCTCACTTCTTAGAGGTGCCCTCCTGTCACGACTGCAGTGTCCCCTGCGTCCGTCTTCCTCCTCTTCTGTCACCTTGTGACTGACTACTGTCTGTAACTGTCACTCACGTCTGCCCGCTCTTCTAGGCTCCACCCCCTTGGGACCTACTGAATGCCAGTCCCCTATGCTAAGGTGTCCTATGAGCGTGTTTTGGGTGCAGACTCTGGGTTTCTTCCTCATCCATGACTACAGAGTGACTACACCTTCTGTTTGGGGTGCAGTATCTCCTTGTGGTGTCCTGCCAGAGGGGCGCCACACCACCATACAGTGCTAACCACTGAGCCGCTGTACAGTTATTAGTAATATTATGTGTAAACAAAGTTTGGGCGGCACTCACCAGTCTTGATGTACTGCACTGTACATCAAGACTGGTGAGTGCCGCCCGAACTTTGTTTACGCATAATATTATTTTATGGACTTTTATTCCAAATTCAGGTGGGTCACATAGGTTGCAGGGAGTAATCGCCCAGATTCCGGTTTATGGCACCGATTTAGGGCGCCAACCGGTAGGTGGTCTTCTGTGCAGAGCCCTCTTCTCCTACGTTCCCCCACGACCACTACTCCTCCTCTCCTACTTTACTCCTACACACTACTGCTACATCCTCCCACCAGGACCTAATTGGCCCTCTATTCTAGTGGTGCATGTAGAGTATGGAGCTCTGAGTATTAACCATATCACTACTGAGACGGAGAATATTGCATCATCAGTCAGGGATGCAATACCCTCCTGTGACGCACTCGTTGCGGGGCGCCACAATAACATACATTAAAATCAAAGAAAAATCAGAGCAGCACTAGGAAACAGTCTCTTTATGGTGCTAAGTCCCAGACAATGTTCTGTTGCCAGTATATAGTTACCAAAAGTAGGACAGCACTCAAAGGTAGAAGTCACCTCACTTTATTGGCCCATTCAAGTGAACGTTTTGGTCCCAATGGAACCTTCTTCCATCAGTGGGACCGAAACTTTCAGTTGAATGGGCCAATAAAGTGAGGTGACTTCTACCTTTGAGTGCTGTCCTACTTTTGGTAACTATAACATACATTAAAGATAATTATCCATAACTGAATAAAAATATGTTACTCATTTAACTAAACCCGATTTTAAGTTTACTGTAGAATGAAACATGAGCTGACAGAGTTGTTAAATTTAACAATACTCAGGACACATACTGACTCGGATCTGGCAGTGTAATACAGAAGCATCGTGTGTCATTGCTGCATCGCAGGGAAGCAGTAATCACTGATGTTCCAATCTGAACCCTCCGATATTCAGTGTCACCGTCACCCTGCAGACAGAGACCGGAGAGTTATCCGCTCGGAGCAGCAAGAGGTGAGAGCCTTAGTAGGTACAACCAAGTTTACAAGAAAACTGGCATATCTAATTTATCGTTTAGCCCTAATGTTCCCTGTGCTTCTGTAGAGATAATTCAGCGGGCTTCAGTTTGTAAAAACATTTTATGAAAATCACCCCCTCTCGGGGAAGGAAACATTTTTTTTTTCTAAGCCTATAAAAGTAAGAACATCAGGGTTGTCATTATGGCAGTCTCTGATGTGCTGTATTAGTCTGGAGGAACCTTTACCCGTATTAATAGAGTTATAATGCTCCCTGAATCGAATGAACAATTGACCGATCGTTTTACCAATGTAAAATCTTCTCCACGGATAAAAGACTATGTATACCAGCCATTTTGTCCTGCAAGTGATACAAGATTTAACACTGTGTTGTCTACCACCTATCAAAACTGTGTTACCGATGGTGTGGAACTTCACCAAAGACAATTTTGGCATTTAAAATTCCCTTTCGGGCAGCATTTTATAAGCCAGTTTTCGTTAGAGATACAGTAGGTTGCAGACGTTTGTGCACAAGTAAATCGCCTATGTTTTTACTACAGCAGAAGGTAACCACTGGAGGGGCGATAGGATTTTTACTTAATTCCTGTTTGACTCGATAATGTGCCAATGTTTCATTATAGGTGTTCTGATGTTATTAAACACAGTTTCGAACTTGAAATGAAAGTGGAAACGTTTGCCTGGCTCACCCCATTGAAGCGGTAACGCGCAAAATGGTGTGACCAATTGTCCGCCTCTGCACAAATCCCCTCCCTGCAACCAATCTAACCCACCTGAATTTGTAATAAAATTCTGCACTGTACATCAAGACTGGTGAGTGCCGCCCGAACTTTATTTACACATTGGTTATAACTTTCTGCTGGTGGCTGTGCAACGCCCGTCGGTCTTGTTGGTTGGTAATCACCGCAACTGGATTGTTTGAAAGATAACAGTCGTAGAGTGTGTTGGTGCCTGGATTCACCCTCCTATTTGTTTATTGAACTGTCTATTACAACCGTAGTGCACATCCCAGACGGCCGTCTCAGACAATTATTGCCAGCAAAGAATATGGAGCATAGAGCTTCTACCAGCAAGACTCAGTGCAGCAGTACACCTAAAGGGTTACTAGCAGGGAGGGAGAATGCTGAGGTTTTTTTCTCGGAATGTAACACAAAAGATATTATTTCTGTCCTGACCACCAAAAGCCTTGAGCTAAAAATCAACAAGTCTGGCAGAAAAAGAGGTGCGACTCTTCTGGACCGTGCAATCATTAAAATCTTATGTGGAGTGTAAACGTGTCCCGCGAGGTTTACGTGTGATTAGAATATTGCCTTGAATAATGGGGATAAAGTTTTCGGCCAAAAATGGGAACTAATACAAACTGAATGCTCAGAAAAATTCCTAGAGCTTGTACTTAGACAAAATGATCTAGATCATGAAAAGATAACCAATGATTTGTTGATATTCCCACACAAATTGAAGTCTAGGGTACAGAGTCAATGAGTCAAATGAGACAAATTTATGAAAAAGCTTAATGAAAAACTTATCCCATTACTAATCGATATTAAAAACAACTCAGAGATAAAATCGATTATGAGGAAGGCAAAGTGTTTACTTGGGGCAAAATAACTGCGACCCCTAATAAAACACATTCCTGTAAACTCCACCAACTCCAGTCCTGCCTACTTGATGAGAGCAAGACCCGGCAAGCTGCCTATTGACTTGGAAATAAGAGTTCTTACAACCTCCCAGATGCAGATTATGATGCAAAACGCCAGCAGAAGTACCGACAGGTGCAAGAATGCGTTGAGAGAAACCTGTCAAGGGCTAGAGAAAAGCAAGAGAAGGTTTACAACCAGAATGCATCTGCAACCCTCCTAGTGCCAGGTCCTAAAGAGAAAGTAGCAAGTCCATAAGTTGGATGAACAGGGCGAAGCTGAGCCATACACCGTATTGCTCTCCCACTTTGACAACACTAAAGTCTGTCTAATCAGCAGGGACGGACGGGAAACCTCTGCAGCCGTCACCAGAGACCACCTAAAAAGATGCCCCGCGCAGCTGAAAAGCCAAGGAAAGTCACGGGACGTACCTCAACCGCAACCAGCGAAGGAAGAGATGATAGGCACCATGCTGGGAGACTTTCCAAAGACATGGACTCAGATCAATGGAGCCATTGTAGTCCCAGGGCTGACCTTCCCCCAAGTGGTCGTGCCACCACCCGTACAGACCCCAGAAATAGCTGAAGGGCCACCACCAGCAGCGGAACCAGGAAGCCAGCCCCTTGCTATTGGTGAATCTGTCAGTCCCATGGTGAATCAAAGTCAGCAAGCTGCCATACCCAAACCACCTAGGTCCACACATAGACCAGCAGGTAGTACACACACCCCACCAGTAGTAGACACTACAGACCAGAATAGTCAAGCAGAAACACCGGTGCTGCGTAGATCCACACGTAGTAATTTGGGCCAGTCCCCAGCCTGTTACAGAGACTGCTAGCCAGAAAAGTGAACAAATGTAACCAGGTTTCCAATGTAAATATGTTTTGTTTTATTTTTATGCAACTGTGTGAATATGTGTGTTTTCAAGTAACTAAGTGACAATGCAAGGATTTACTGTAGGAATTTTTACAATTGCTTGAACTTTTACTTAAATAATATAATACAAAAGAGGACTGAATATGATGCAAAACTAGGTTTTTTATTAAAATGACGCATATCACCTTATACATGTATTGGGTTCTTGTGCTCCCTTAGCATTGGCAGCCTTTTTGCTAGTTATGTCTAGCTTAACTGCACAGCACTAAGCACTTTATCGTTGCATCTGTGTTAGGGTGCAAACATTTACAGTATATTTCTATATTTGTATTGTTACCATCAATATATGTATTTGATTTGTGGCACCAGCAATGATTGTACTTTGAGACTTCTATGTTATATCTTGAAAATGCCCTGTACATATGATTGTTTCACTCCCTGAAAACCTGTAAACGGCTTTGTTGTATGCACCTTATTTTGCCACCTTAAGACTTTTAATGCGTCATTCTAATAAAAAACCTAGTTTTGCATCATATTCAGTCCTCTTTTGTATTATAATGTTTGTTGAATATGTGGATGCTTAAGGTGACCCCCTCACATAAATTATTATGTGGGAGGTGTCGACCCTCATTTTTGAGCCCAAAAGGGCGTTGTTTGTAATTTTAATTAAATAAGCACCAAATAAAACCACGGAACTGGTTGTGGTAAAACACTTTATTAAATAACTTTTCTTAAGCCATCGGTGAAAGGACTAAGCGCTGTAGTGACTGTTTTTCCAATTTTTCTAGGTTTTTGTAATTTTTCATTTTTAAGACTGGCAGCAATTGGGTCCCAGTGATCACGTCACCGGGGTTCTGATTGCTCGGGAAAGGTGTGCGTTCCTCTCCTTACCTCCTAAGTGCTTTGATCGCTATTGATCGCAGCATTTAGGGGGTTAAACTGCAGTGTGGGCACCACTCCTGGCAGTAAGTACCAGATCTTGGCTGTAACATCAGCTGGAGATCCGGCAGCAATCGCATGGGCACAGCCTGTCTGCCCACAAAATTGCCATGATGTACGCGGTTTGGTGTATTCATTTCCTTCTTTATTGTTGTTTCGGTGGAGTTTCTTTGCATTACCAGTTTTTCTCCTTTTCTTCCCTGACGTCACTCCTGCATTGTGTTTGATGTGTTTGTGTTTCTGTTTCCCCATGCCCCTCTTGTCAGTGTTTCCCATTGCTCTTCTGCTCCTATCTTACCCATTTGGGGGAGAGGGTGTCCAGATTAACATTGTTTATGAGCATAGCAAGTATGAGATCCAGGTGTCTCATATTCAGCCATTCTGCTGTAGATCTGCTGCTCGGGATCTTTATCTTGTTACATGACGCAGTTTCAGACAGGCTTTCATTTTTTGTCAGATGGCCTCACATGTGACTATTTTGTAATAAGGTATCCCGGATCCGTACATTCATTGACCAATATACTGCAAAAACACTCGTGCATGCCCTCATGCTGCTTGTTGCATTCAGGAAGTAGACAGAGATGTACTCATGCAATGGTCAATGGTCAGGTTTCCAGGAGGAGCTCATAGTATTCAGGGAGTAGACAGAGACCTAGTTATGTGGATTAGGCTTCCAGGAGAGTTTGTAGTATTTAGAGAGACAACTGAGGCATATTCATTTCACAGTCCAAGGTCAAAATACCATGAGATCACAACAACTAAAGGGAGCAGACAAAAGATAAATCAAGCGACAGTCTGGGGTCAGAGATCAGAACAAGACAAACACAGGAGTGCAGGTCAAACAGCACTTCACATAGAGGATTCTGCTCAGTAAAGTAGCAGAGCAATCACAGTGAAGATAGAACACCTGAGCAACTCAGCACCTCCCAGAACCAGAATGGAAGCCTGCACTGTCTATAAACTGCTGACAGCTGAGCACACCAGATACCAAACACAGCAATAACTCTTATTGTGTCCGAGAAGTACTGCATGAGGAATTGTGACAGTATATGATTCATGAACAGCATTATCTCCTACATCATCAGCAGATTGTAACAATAACACGGTAACCGATCGGCAAAGCTGATGTAACGTGTGATATTGATGGAGCCTGATTGCCACTTCTTGCCGCTGCCTCTGTGGTCACACATTAACCCTTTGCTTGAGACCACTCATCTGCTGGAACAATGGTTACTTGAATCTAGTGGCATTATTCCAAAGACGTAGTAAACATAGGAAGGTGCTGAGTCCATCACACAGGTATTCCGGAATGTGTGACAACCTCTTCTAGAAAATCTCCTCCCTGATTGGCATCGTCTATAGTATTTACAAGACCAGGGAACCTGTGGATAAAAACTGCAATACATTGTGTGTTCTTTCTCCAGCTCCTAAATATCATCATAATTGTAACACATGAAAGTTTCATTGTAACTAATCATGATGCCATTGTTTTTTTCACTAGAAGGAGACGGAGGTTTGTTCTGGCAATTTCTGCCCTGCGCTTCCCGGAGGGAACCAAGGAATCCTCGTTGGTTTGAAAGATTTTTTTCCATTAAAAAGTTTTATATACAGTTCTTGTAAGAGATACACGACGCATTCGGCTAAAAATTACACGTAGCGATATTGCTAATGATATCGCTGCAACGACACAGGTTTTATGACGTTGCAGCGACCTTGCAGCGATTTTGCTGCGTGTGACATGCCGCAACGACTATGGAATGGCCAGGACCATTTTTTGGTAATTGGTCTGTCGTTGGTCTGTCGCTGGCTGGCAGACATCGGTGTGTGTGACTCCCCTCTAACCTGAGGTGTTCTCTGGTAACTAGGGTACACATCGGGTTACTAAGCACAGCGCTCTGGTAACCAGGGTACACATCGGGTTACTAAGCACAGCGCGCTGGTAACGAGGGTACACATTAGGTTACGAAGTACAGCGCGCTAGTAACCAGGGTACACATCGGGTTACTAAGCACAGCGTACTGGTAACCAGGGTACACATGGGGTTACTAAGTACAGTGCACTGGTAACCAGGGAACACATCGGGTTACTAAGCACAGCGTACTGGTAACCAGGGTACACATGGGGTTACTAAGTACAGTGCACTGGTAACCAGGGAACACATCGGGTTACTAATTACAGCGGAACCTCGACATCGTGGAAAAGAATAGTTTATATTCTTTTCCATGATGTCGAGGTTGTTATACGGGTCGCTGGTGAGATCTGCCGGTCTGGCATCTCACCAGCGATCACATAGCAATGTTCCAGCGATCCCGATCATTGGTCGTGTCGCTGGAACATCGGTATGTGTAAGGGTGCCTTCACACTGCGGCATGATCCGGTCCGGGGCTGTCCGGGATGACCCTGACAGCCGCGGACCGGATCAGCACACAGGACTGGGGGCTAATATGCCCTCCGGTCCGGTGTGCAGCCGCACGCGGCGCCCGCGGTCCTGACCTATCAGCGGCTGCAGCTGCGTGCGCTGCACACTGGACTGGAGGGCAATTTAGCCCCCCAGTCCTGTGTGCTGATCCGGTCCACGGCTGTCAGGGTCATCCCGGACAGCCCCGGAAAGGATCGTGCCGCAGTGTGAAGGCACCCTAACCCGGCCTTTAGAGACCTTCCCTCTAATTGATTAATTAATTAGATGAAATCCGCCCTATGTTACACTTTGTTTTATCCGAGCTCAGAGACTCACATTCACAAATTTAAAAATTCACTTTCACAATTTTGAATCTTATTGCAAGAAAAATAAAGATAAAATATAAATTAAAAACAAGAATAAAGATTAATATTTTTCATATGTACATGTCTAAAAATGCATTTTGGTAGTTTAATGTTGGAAGAGAAATTGTCCCAGATTTATTAATAATTTACCGTATATGTCTTAAAAATTACATTTATAATAATAATATTTATTCATTTATATAGCACTATTGATTCCATAGCACTTTACATACATGAGTAATGCTGTCTCTCTTGGGAGCTCACAATCTAAACATCCTATCAGTATGTCTTTACAATGTGGGAGGAAACCGGAGTGCCCAGAGGAAACCCACGCAAACACGGGGAGAACATACAAAATCCTTGCAGATGTTGTCCTTGGTGGGAATTGAACCCAGAACCTCAAGACCCCAGTGCTGCAAAGGCTTCAGTGCTAACCACTTGAGCCACCGCGTTTTTTCACCCAATGTATATGTTAAAAAATGTTAAAAACAAGTGTTACTTCTGTATTTTTATTATTTTATATTTTCTTTAAAAATTATGGTTTCATATGTGTATCTTATGGGAAATAAAGGTGATATAATGTTTCTCTCATCGGAGATGTTTTCATTTTTGTTTCTCAGTGTGTATTTGAACCTCTGCTCGTCTCTTCTCTCATTTTACTCCAAGATGAATTCATTGTACCTGATTGGCATGGTTATCTGTCTGCTCCACTGCGATCCCCGATGTTCTACAGAGAAACTCAGTTGAATGAATTAGTATCTTCTTCACTATTTCACAAGTTCTCCTGTTATCACATTATTTCTATGGGGCTGGATAGAGCCAGATGGCAGCTATTTGCCACCCGGTTTCCATCTGTCCGGGAGGATCCGGGAGAATTCAGATTTTTCCCCCGAACACAAAAATGTTGCTTGCAGCGTTTTTATGTCCGGGAAAAAAATTGTCACAAATCAGATCCTCCTGGATCTGACGCGATCCGGCGCCCCCTAACATGGGGGACTATGGTGCCGGATCCTACATAAAATCGTATCCGGGAGCCGGACACCGGGTGCTGGAGTTTGGCAGCGAGCGCTGCTAAACTTCAGCACCTGGAGCTGTCCCCTGCACAGATTTCAGGACCGCGGCTAGCTCCCCGATCTTGGAATTTCAGCAGCTGCAGCTGCGATATGAGGAATCCAGCTGCAAACCGGACCGAAGGGCATATTTGCCTTCCGGTTCTGTTTCAAAATCGGGTCCGGGGCTGTCAGGTTTACACGTATTGGAGGCCACATTTACAGGAAATGACATAAATCACAAAGCTTGTCCTGCACATTGGACAATCTTTTATTGGGTTAATTTCCCCTGTACTGTAGGATTTCATTGTTTTCTGTCCCTGTTTTAATGTTTTGCAGCATTGGCATTTTGTATCTCCACATTGATACACTCCTGTTTTTCTGTTTGATATTTTTCTTCTAACCATTTCCTTGTTATAAGGAAAATATCTCCTCAATTGACTTGAGGCTAATGTATTTTTAAAAGTTTTTCCCCTTCTACATGTTATGCTCGGTGTTTTAGGTCATATTTGGATCCTGCAACGATATATAGCAGTGTTTGAGAAGTATTCCCCTTTATTTTTGTGTTGCCTCTGTTGTAGGCTGTTACAGTATATAATTGTAGTGCTGTGGTGCCCCTGCGACCAGGGTGGCCACAGGCCAGACGAGGTAAGCCAGACGAGGTGCTTAAGCACCCATACACTGACACACACCGACCCTACGCCCAGAACTCTATGTCAGGCAAGGGGTAGCAGGAGTTTAGAGAAATATGGGTGGAGAGTAGGACAGTTCTGGACAAGTGGGTGGAGGAGCCTTAGTAAAACACAGGAACACAAAGTTGGAGGCGGGAGATTCCCAGGAGGAGAGGTTCCCTGGAGGACGCAGAACCTTGAATGCAGAATACCCAAGGGAGAAAGCTAGAACCAGAGGCGAGGGAAGGAAGCCAAAAACAGAGACACCCCACAGCTACACGGAGAATAGTGGCAGGACAACGGGCTCGTAGCCATGACCACCCTAGCTGACCGGGGACCCAGAGCTGAGAACCAGAGAGACAGAGGGAAGCCTGGTGAGCCAACATTATACCTGGGTCACTGTAGGGCTAGGCCAATACAGCCAGAGAGCGGCTCTGTAGAGGTGGCCAGGGAGACTCTTAAGACCCTAATCACGAGACATCCCGGTGTGGTACGGGGACTCTAAGGTCCGTGACCTACCACCACCAGGAGTAGAAACACAGCCATCGTACTAGGGCTAGGACCCTAAGCAGAGTGGAAGCATCACTAAAGGCCGTGACGGCCAGACCGAACCCGTGGCCGAGGAAAGAGAGAGAGAGACAAGCAGGGCCTGAAAGGTACTTGGAGGGAAGCAACGCAGAGGAACCGTCTGAGCTGCAGTGACACCCGTACCCCCATAGACTGTAAGAACTGTGAACTGTGCTGTAACCTGCCTTTAAAGAACTTTGCAAATTAAAGTACCTGGTGAGCTCACAAGTGCTTGAGACTGTTCCTTTCCTGCTCCGCTGCAGGTTTCCCCGCTGCGGAGCCACCTCTTGGCTATTCCCCCTGCGTTCTGGCTGGAAAGGGCTGCAGAGAAGAAACCGGAGCAGCATCTAGAGAGCGCAACCCCCTCACTACTCCTGCCCCTGGGATTGGCTTTACCCGAGGAGAGCCATCCCATCTCAGCTGCTATCCATCATCCCCGGAGTCCTGAAGCAGTGGTGGTCCCCATTGACCACATACCACGGGTGGCGTCACGACAACCTCCCCTGTACATATTCCCCTTTTCACTGAAACCCAGGTCACATGACCGGGTCACGACCCCCGTGACTACTCCCCAGTGAGCAGCAGCGGCCCGTGCCTGAGTACCCCAGGCCTGGGGGCTCCTCAGTGCCATCTATCTATGTCTGTTTTTCGTTGGGATTTTTTGTTGTATTTTTTCCAAACATTCCTCTTGTTTTATTTTTTTTAGATTTCTTTTATAGGCTTCTTTCACCAATTTTTTAGGATATTTTTTCACCTATCAGGATTTCGGATTGTTCTTGATAGGCTGTAAGTTCAGCATTATTCTAAAAAAACTGCATAGTATATTTTTTTCCTTTTGATATCATTCACATTACTTTGTGAAATGTTTTTGTTGTGTTATTGTTTTTAGTTTTCTCTTTACTTATGTTTGATGAGAAGCTGATTCCCCAGTCATTGCTATCCAAAGCCTTGACTCTGCCTCTTCTCGATCCCCTTTCCACAAGATTATTAAATCGTCAATGAAGCGTTTATAAAATAATATTTCTTCTGAATATCATGGTTGGTACAATGGCGATAGGGACTCGAATAACCCCATAAACAAGTTTGCGAAATTTGGGGCTACCCAAGTCCCCATCGCCGTCCCGAGCTGCTGCAGAAACAGCTGTCCCTTGAATTCAAAGAGATTGTGTTTCAGAATAAAATGTAAACTTTCAAGTAAGAAATCCCTCTCTGATTCATTGGTTTCAAGGTAGTGTTTTACTGCATCAATGCCCAATACATACCGTATCAATATTTGAGTATAAGGCATAAAGGCCAAGTGTTGTAAAAAGGAGGCTCTTCTCCCACTCATATTTTGAAAGTTCTTGTATGAGTTGGGTAGAGTCCCTTAAATAGGAAGGTAGAGTCCCTTAAATAGGAAGGTAGAGTTTTTACTAGTTCTTGCAGATGTAGATCTATATAGTGTGATAGGTTGCTCGTCAGTCAGTGAAGGTCCCAGATGATAGGTCGTCCGCCGACTTCAAATCTTTAGCGTTTGACAAATGATAAAAAATGCTTTATGGACGCTTTACACCACCAACTTTTGTGACTAGTCTGACAGATCTCTGTTGCATGAAATCATGACACATTGCTCATGTTGGGGCTGGTACAATGTACATGTGTCCTGATTACTGCAACGAGATGCTCAGAAGTGTCACAGAAGTGTGTGTGTAAAGCCTTAGTTGGTTCTTTATTAATGAGAAATCTTTTTGCTTGTGTTACACTTTCTAGGAAACTCCTCCCTGATGCATCGTCTATACAGGGTCCCACCACCGAGCCATTGGGTCCTGTGTCAATCAGGCACCACACAGACCAGCACTACAAAGTGAAGGTGCGGTTATGCGTGGGGGCTCAGAGCCGCAACCCGCCTCGGTGACAATGCTCAGAGATCGGATCAGCCAATCAGAGGGGCATCTAACATATGTGATGACGTTAATGTCGCCTCTGATGGCTGCATGGTCATTGCTGGGAGCCTTTACTGAGGGGCGGTGATGCGGGCTCTGAGCTGTGGAGGACCGTGAGGGGATGTGTGTTATTGGGGGCTGCAAGAGGATGATGGGGTTATGGGGCTGCAAAGGGATGATGGGGTTATTGGGGATGCTGAAAGGGATGATGGGGTTATTGGGGGCTGCAAGAGGATGATGTGATGGGTTATTAGGGGGCTGCAAGGGGATGATGGGGTTATTGGGGGACTGCATGCAATTGGGTGATGGGTTATTAGGGCTGCAAGGGGATGATGGGGTTATTGGGGACTGCTGCAATTGATGATGGGGTTATTGGGGGCTGCAAGGGGATGATAGGGGCTGCACAGGATGATGAGATATTATGGGCTGCAAGAGGATGATAAGGACACCATATTGGGGGCTGCAAGGGGATGGAAAAATAAGAATCCCCTGAAAATAAGACGTAGCACATCTTTTGGCGAAACAGGATACTAAACTCCACCCCTTCTCCTTAGCACCCCCCTATGATCAAAGCCCCAGCCCCTGTGCAACCCCGCCATGCCGGGTCTCGGAAAAGTGGTCTTGCATGGAGCGGTCCCTGGTGCAAAAAAGGTTGGGGACCCCTGGTCTATAGTATTTACAAGTCCAGGAAACCTGTGGCTAAAAATTCAATACATTGTGTGTTCTTTCTCCAGCTCCTAAATATCATCATAATTGTAACACATGAAACGTTTCATTGTAACCAATCATGATGCTATTGTTTTTTTTTCCCCTAGTCCAGTGATGAAACGTGTTGTGTAAATAAAGAAATGTTCAACTCATCTCGGTACTACGGATTCTTCATTACAGCAGCCTTAAATCATGGCATCATCCAAATTGGCCATGAAATTTAATTATTATAATATTAGATCCTCTTTAAAACTAGACAAATCCTCCTCCAAAGCCAACACCTCTGCACCGTGCCCCTCAATCATCTCTGCTGACATCGCCAGATATACAATATAAAACGCTCACAAACCCCATAAACATCTGGACACTTCTTCCTTTGTGATGCGGCCCCATACGTAAGGCACCATTCACCTTTTCCTATAGGGGGTTAATCTAACTCTGCCCATACCCATTAGATAACTCATCTTTACCGTTCCCTATAGAAGGGATATTTTGGCTAAGCCAAGCGTTCCAATCTACTATATAATTGTCTAAGGCGTCTGTCGGTCACAGAAATCGCGCTCCAGACAGAGGCTGCTCATTGGTGCCCGCCGGAGGCGGCCACCAATGAGCACAGACTATGCAAATAGGCGCGCGAATTCAAAGTTCGAATTTTGCGGAAATTTGCAGCCCGGCGACAGCGCGGGTCCGGCCGACGGTGGCTGCAGCGCGCGCTAGCCAGACGGGAGATGACCGGCACTAGCCGGTCTTCTCTCGGCTGCTCGCAGCGGTTGTGCCCCTCGCGGCATTCAAACCGCGCGCCAAGCCGCAGCTCTCAAACCGCGCGCCAAGCCGCGGCGACCAATCAGAGAAGTAGAATTCCGCGTCTCTGGTCGCTGCGGTCGCCTCCTCCATCCCCTCAGCCTCCTCCATCCTCACAGCCTCCTTATCCCCACAGCTTCCTCCATCCTCACAGCCTCCTCCATCCTCACAGCCTCCAAATCCTCACAGCCTCCTCCATCCCCTCAGCCTCCTCCATCCTCACAGCCTCCTCCATCTCCTCAGCCTTCCCATCCTCACAGACTCCTCCATCCCCTCAGCCTCCTCCATCCCCTCAGCTGCCTCCATCCTCACAGCCTCCTCCATCCTCACAGCCTCCATCCTCACAGCCTCCTCCATCATCACAGCCTCCTCCATCCTCAAAGCCTCCTCCATCCTCACAGCCTCCCCATCCTCACAGCCTCCTCCATCCCCTCAGCCTCCTCCATCCTCACAGCCTCCTCCATTCCCTCAGCCTCCTCCATACTCACAGCCTCCTCCATACTCACAGCCTCCTCCAACCCCTCAGCCTCCCCATCCGCACAGCCTCCTCCATCCTCACAGCCTCCTCCATCCTCACAGCCTACCTATCCTCACAGCCTCC
Organism: Allobates femoralis; assembly: GCA_033576535.1. Classification (NCBI taxonomy): domain Eukaryota; kingdom Metazoa; phylum Chordata; class Amphibia; order Anura; family Aromobatidae; genus Allobates; species Allobates femoralis. The sequence goes on along the minus strand of JARQOC010000007.1, from coordinate 103,210,285 downwards.
TCCATCCCCTCAGCCTCCTCCATCCCCTCAGCCTCATCCAACCCCTCAGCCTCCCCATCCTCACAGCCTCCTCATCCCCTCAGCCTCCTCCATCCCCTCAGCCTACTCCATCCTCACAGCCGCCTCCAACCCTTCAGCCTCCCCATCCTCACAGCCTCCTCCACCCTCACAGCCTCCCCATCCTCACAGCCTCCCCATCTTCTCAGCCTCCTCCATCCCCTCAGCCTCCTCCATACTCACAGCCTCCTCCAACCCCTCAGCCTCCCCATCCTCACAGCCTCCTCCATCCTCACAGCCTCCCCATTCTCACAGCCTCCTCATCCTCACTCCTTACTCCTGTCTATAAGGTCTGTCAGTCAGTGTGACACAGTTTACTCCTGTCTACAAGGTCTGTCAGTGTGATGAACTTCAGTCCTGTCTACAAGGCTGTCATCAGATTACTTGGGAAAAGGTATTTTGCGATCCGCGCTGCCAGACTGACTCGCATCAAAGAAGACACTTGAAGATGAAGTGTTGATCAAATCCTTCTTTTATTCACCGACGCGTTTCGGTGCCCACCTGGCACCTTCATCAGGGTAACCCTGATGAAGGTGCCACGTGGGCACCGAAACGCGTCGGTGAATAAAAGAAGGATTTGATCAACACTTCATCTTCAAGTGTCTTCTTTGATGCGAGTCAGTCTGGCAGCGCGGATCGCAAAATACCTTTTCCCAAGTAATCTGATGCTTCTCCACGTCTGAGTGGTCGGTGAAGGTCCAGCAGCAGCCATCAGGATATAATTCCTAACACGTCTTCAAACCAGTTGTGGGTGACACAACTGGACTAGGTGAGTGAACCCCTGTTGCTCACCGAGCTTCCTATTTAGTGTCTAGTGATAAGGGCACTATTGCGCCTCTTGTTCCCCCAACCCCCCTTTTTGTATTTACAAGGCTGTCAGTCAGTGTCACGAACTTCACTCCTGTCTACAAGGCTGTCAGTTAGTGTGACGCAGTTCACTCCTGTTTACAAGCTATTCTGGAATACCCGATGCTTTAGAATCGGGCCACCATCTAGTGGTCTCTATTTGGCTTGTAGACTAATGGCCCCATATACACTGGACAGAAGTCAAATGAAACCGCTGATTGTGACCACAGTGACCAATCATCAGCGAGATCACTGATACAAACAATTATTCATGGACACTGATGGCCGACAGTCATACAATCAATGTAAACACTGATAGAAGCAGAGTGAAGGGTTTACACTTCATGTCAACAAATGACCATTAAATTGTAGGAAGAACTATGAACAGATCACTGTATATACTACTACATCATTATGGACTGGTCACTGTATAAACTACTGGATCACTATGGACTGATCACTGTATATACTACTACATCATTATGGACTGGTCACTGTATATACTACTACATCATTATGGACTGGTCACTGTATATACTACTGGATCACTATGGACTGATCACTGTATATACTACTGGATCACTATGGACTGGTGACTGTATATACTTCTGGATCACTATGGACTGGTCACTCTGTATACTACTGGATCATTATGGACTGGTCACTATATATACTACTACATCATTATGGACTGGTCACTGTATATACTACTACATCATTATGGACTGGTCAGTGTATATACTACTGGATCATTATGGACTGGTCACTATATATACTATTGGATCACTATGGACTGGTCACTGTATATACTACTGGATCACTATGGACTGGTGACTGTATATACTACTGAATTACTATGGACTGGTCACTGTATATACTACTGGATCACTATGGACTGGTCACTGTATATACTACTGAATTACTATGGACTGGTCACTGTATATACTACTGGATGACTATGGACTGGTCACTATATATACTACTGGATGTAAGGTTTTCAGTCTTTTTTGCTATATCTGTTGTTATGTTTGCATTTAGTGTATTTTGTCGGCCATCTTGTTTCCTGTCATGTGTAATGACTTTTGCCCTCAACCAATATGGAGTTCTCAGCTTGTCGTCGGCCATCTTGTTTCCTGTCCTGTGCATTGACTCTTGCCCTCAAACAATATGGAGTCCTCAGCTTTGATGTCCCTGCCCTGTTTCTTGCCAATTGCCCTTTTAAACTACTTCAGCTGGTTAACCTGTGCTCCAGAATCAGGTCTGCAACCAGTTTGTGTCTTGCTCTCTGAAGCCTGGATTCACTCTGCCTGGAATCATCCTGTTTGCCAGCAACATCTGACAGGAAAGTAATGGACTCTGAATGACTTGTGCTATGCTTTAATACTCTGATGTCCTGGGTTGTTTTGCCTTGCACTCGGCAACTACATTTATGTTATCCTGTTGATGCACTAACTTGTATGAAGCAATACAAGAGCTGCTTAAGAAGCGTATGTCTCATGTGTCTCATTATACCCATGCATTAGACTCTATATAGACTGTATCATATATGACAGATTCTGGAGCCATAATAGAGTCTGCTGGGTCTAGGACAGTGCTGCATCTGCTGCCACCTGTATAGAGATTTCTGGATCTTTTGCCATTGGAGAGCTGCGGCAGACCGTGGATCTGAGATATCGATATATGTGATGATAGTGGTTGTGGCTTCTCACAACCTTTCCAGGTGAGCACATTCCCTTCTTTTAAGTCAGGAGTGTTACCACAGGTAAACACTATTGTGCTCCTTTTCTTCCTTTCCAGCCTCTCTGCCGTGCAGCTTCTGGGAATATGGAGGACCCCGTTAAACATCTGTGCGACGTGACGGATTCAATCCTTGCTGACCTACAGGCATTGAAGGCCAGCTTTGCAAGCCTGCGGGATCGCGGTGATCATAATCTGCAGGTGTTCGGACAAACCACGCAGGACTTACGAACCCGGATTGAGGTTCTGGAGGGACGCGTCCACATCCCAACTTCAACCCCGGTTATTGGAATCCCCAAGCTACCACCATTCCGTTTTGGCGGTGAACGGGAAAAATTCAGGGGATTCATTAATCAATGCAAACTGTTTTTTGCGGCTCATGCGCCACAGTTCCTTACTGAGCGATCTAAAGTATTGACAATAATTATGCTACTCTCCAACAAAGCTCTCACATGGGCAAACCCCCTAATTGAGACTGATGATGACTGTCTAAATAATCTTGATGCTTTCATTTCAGCTATGGGGCAGGTATTCGATGATCCAAACCGCGGTGCTACAGCGGAATCAGCCATGTTAACTTTAAGCCAAGGTAAGCGCTCGGTAGCGGAGTATGCTTTGGATTTCCGGAGATGGGCTCTCGACACCACTTGGGATAGCTCTGCTAAGAAGTCGGTTTTCCGGAAAGGATTATCCTCTGTGATTAAGGACGAACTCGCTCGTGCCGACCCACCTACAGCATTAGGAGATTTTATCAACTACTGTATTCGGATCGATGCTCGGCTTACTGAACGCAGACAGGAGAGATGGTCGGAGATAAAGCGCACTAATCATTTATTTCCTCCCTCTCCAGCTAAGGAGTCCTTGAGCAGGATTATACGAGAACCCGAACCTGAGCCTATGCAGGTGGACTCTTTACAGAGACGGGTCAGTGATGCACGTAAGGAACATCGAGTAAAGGAAAATCTGTGTTTCTATTGCGGTAAGTCAGGACATTTCATTATAAACTGCCCCAGTCGTTCTCGTAAGACAACTGCAGCCATCATACACTGCGAGTGCTGTGAGAGGGGTTCTGTCAGGTCCGAACCACAGATCCCAGAGAGAGTAGAGGATACAGACATTGATTACTCAGACTTGAACTCTGTTATCTCTGAGCCGGATGCACGTGTTACTGCAGCAGTTTTTCAGGTTTTTTCAGCGGTTTCCCAGCTGAGTTGTAAGAACAACAATTCTCATTGCTTTATTCCCCTCAAGCTCAGGGTTCACTCTGTCTGGGTATCTACCTCCGCTATGATTGATTCAGGGGCAAGCGGCAATTTTATGGACATCTCCTTCGCTGAGAAACTTGGAGTACGTTCAGTAAAGAAGGCTACTCCTGTACAGATGGAGACCGTAGATGGCTCACTGTTAAACTCTGGACCAGTGGATCAGGAGACGGAGCCCTTAAAGGTCCTCATGGGTAATGACCATCAAGAGAGTCTGTCATTTATGCTCATCTCTTCTCCTCATTTCCCTATTATTCTAGGACTGCCGTGGCTGCAGGCTCAGAATCCTACGATTAACTGGGAAACTAAAGAACTGCACTTTCCAGAGAAACAGATAAGTCCAGAAGCTTCAGTCTGCTCCATTCCTAAAGGACCAACATCAGTCTCTGAGCTACCAGCCATATACCGTGAGTATGCTGACGTGTGTGACAAAAGGAACGCAGACCTGCTACCCCCTCACCGTCCATATGACTGTCCAATAGACCTGTTACCAGGTGCGGGAATACCTTTTGGCAAGATTTACTCTTTGGCAGGGCCTGAGCTAAAGGCTCTCAAAGACTATATAGACGAACATCTAGCCAAGGGCTTCATACGCCCCTCTTCATCTCCTGCTGGTGCACCAATCTTCTTTGTGAAGAAGAAAGATGGATCTCTTAGGCCCTGTATAGACTATCGGGAGCTCAATAAAATCACGATCAGAAACCGTTACCCACTACCGTTGATCCCTGAATTATTGGAGAGAGTACGGCATGCAAAACTCTTTACAAAGTTGGATCTCCGTGGGGCCTATAACTTGGTCCGCATTAGACCTGGGGATGAATGGAAGACAGCTTTCAGGTCACGCTACGGACACTTTGAATATCTAGTAATGCCGTTCGGTTTATGTAATGCTCCAGCAACTTTCCAACATTTGGTGAATGACGTTTTTAGGGACCTCCTGGATACATTCATTGTCATTTATTTGGATGATATTTTGATTTTTTCTAATTCCACAGAGGAGCATCACAGACATGTGAAGATGGTCTTAGAACGCCTTCGACAACACCATCTGTATATCAAACTGGAGAAGTGCGAATTCCATCGAACGGAGATCCAATTTCTGGGGTATGTAATGTCATCACGAGGAATTAGTATGGATGAGGGTAAGATCCAAGCCATTAAAGCCTGGCCGGTCCCCAAGAATGTGAAGGAGGTCCAGCGCTTTATAGGGTTTGCTAATTTCTACAGGCGTTTTATCAGGAACTTTTCTGAGGTTGTGTCTCCCATTACACGGCTTACCCGCAAGAACTCTGCTTTTACCTGGACCCCCCAGGCTCAAGAAGCATTTTCCCGTTTGAAAGAGAAATTCACCACGGCACCTATTCTGGTGCATCCTAACCCTGAACTGGCCTTCATAATAGAGGTGGATGCCTCAGACAGTGCCATCGGAGCTATCCTCTCCCAGAGGACAGGTGAGAAAGAAGTCTTACATCCCTGTGCTTTCTTTTCCCGGCGGTTGTCTCCTGCAGAACGGAACTATGATGTGGGTAATAGAGAATTGTTGGCCATCATCGCAGCCTTCAAGGAATGGAGACACCACCTTCAGGGAGCTGCGCAGCAGATAATCGTGTTGACTGACCACCGCAATCTTGAGTTTATCAGATCGGCTAAGTGCTTGACTCCTCGCCAGGCTCGTTGGAGTCTTTTCTTAAACCAATTCAGTTTTGTTATCTCCTATAGGCCAGGATCGCGTAATGGAAAGGCCGATGCGTTGTCTAGACTCTACTCAACTGAGACAATTCCACTCACGTCTCGTAAGACTGTTATCTCTGATTCCAGGTTCCTGGGAGTGCTTCATAATCAAGACTTGCTTAACGACATCAAGGAAGCATACCATACGGATCCCTGGCTGGCACAACCGTCTTGTGAAGTAAGTCTTGTATATAAGAACGGTGTGTGGATTCAGGGGCAACGCCTGTATATTCCTGAAGCAGTCAGGGTGAGAGTACTGCAACTCGTCCACGATTCTAAGATAGCGGGGCATAGAGGAGTTCTGAAGACTCAAGAATTCCTGTCTCGCTTCTTTTGGTGGCCCACATACAGAAGAGATGTTCTAGGTTACGTCACTTCTTGCGAAGTCTGTGCCAGATGCAAGACTCCACGATCTTCGCCTACGGGTCTATTACAACCCCTACCCGTTCCATCCCGTCCATGGGGATCCATATCTATGGACTTCATTGTGGAGTTGCCAACCTCTCAAGGAAAGAACACAGTTCTGGTGGTGGTGGATCGGTTAACAAAGGCAGCCCATTTCATTCCGTTTGTTGGTCCACCCACTGCGAAACACACATCGGACTTAATCATTCAAAATGTGTTTCGCCTGCATGGCGTACCGGATGAGGTTGTATCTGATCGAGGGGTGCAATTCACTTCAAAGTTTTGGCAGCACTTCTGTGCTGCGTTGGACATCAAAGTTAACCTGTCTTCTGCCTTTCATCCGCAGACAAATGGACAAACCGAGCGGACTAATCAGACCCTAGAACAGTATCTCCGCTGTTTTATCTGCCACCTACAAGATGACTGGGTGGATTTGCTTCCACTGGCTGAATTCTCTTATAACAACTCACAGAGCGCTTCCACCAAGCAGTCACCCTTTTATGCCAATTTGGGTTATCATCCTAACATCCTTCCTCGACTTCCCATAGATTCACCTCTTCCAGCTGTAGCCGACAGAATCACCTCTCTACAAAGGAACCTCGATCTGCTTAAAGAGAATCTGGAATCAGCTCAGGACAGGTATAAAAAAGCGGCAGATAGGTTTCGTAAACCTGCACCAACCTTCAAGGTAGGAGATTTGGTCTGGCTGTCAACTAAGAACCTTAAATTGAGAGTACCATCATCCAAATTGGGTCATAAGTACGTTGGGCCCTATAAGATTAATAAGCTCGTCAGCAACGTTGCCTGTCGCCTTCAACTTCCAAGATCTATGAGGATTCACCCCGTGTTCCACGTTTCTCTACTAAAGGCTGTGACTCCCAATTCATTCCCTGGTCGTTCTTCTTCCCCTCCTGCTCCGGTACTCATCGATGGCCAGGAGGAGTTTGTCGTGGAAAGGATCCTGGACTCCAGGTTGCGTAGAAACGGGTTGCAATACCTGGTAAAGTGGCAGGGCTATTCTTCTGAGGACAACTCGTGGGAGCCGGCCTCCAATCTCCATGCTCCTCGGTTACTCCGCCAGTTCCATCGGAGGTACCCGGGAAAGCCTGGACTGGGGCCATCCAGAGGCTGTCCCTAAAGGGGGAGTAATGTAAGGTTTTCAGTCTTTTTTGCTATATCTGTTGTTATGTTTGCATTTAGTGTATTTTGTCGGCCATCTTGTTTCCTGTCATGTGTAATGACTTTTGCCCTCAACCAATATGGAGTTCTCAGCTTGTCGTCGGCCATCTTGTTTCCTGTCCTGTGCATTGACTCTTGCCCTCAAACAATATGGAGTCCTCAGCTTTGATGTCCCTGCCCTGTTTCTTGCCAATTGCCCTTTTAAACTACTTCAGCTGGTTAACCTGTGCTCCAGAATCAGGTCTGCAACCAGTTTGTGTCTTGCTCTCTGAAGCCTGGATTCACTCTGCCTGGAATCATCCTGTTTGCCAGCAACATCTGACAGGAAAGTAATGGACTCTGAATGACTTGTGCTATGCTTTAATACTCTGATGTCCTGGGTTGTTTTGCCTTGCACTCGGCAACTACATTTATGTTATCCTGTTGATGCACTAACTTGTATGAAGCAATACAAGAGCTGCTTAAGAAGCGTATGTCTCATGTGTCTCATTATACCCATGCATTAGACTCTATATAGACTGTATCATATATGACACTGGATCACTATAGACTGGTCACTGTATATACCAATGGATCACTATGGACTGGTCACTGTATATACTACTGCATCACTATGGACTGGTAAATGTATCTACTACTGGATCACTATGGACTGGTCACTGTATATACCACTGGATCACTATGGACTGGTGACTGTATATACTACTGGATCACTTTGGACTGGTAACTGTGTATACTACTGGACCATTATGGACTGATCACTTTATATACTACTGGATCACTATGGACTGGTGACTGTATATACTACAGGATCACTATGGACTGGTCACTGTATATACCACTGGATCACTATGGACTGGTCACTTTATATACTACTGGATCACTATGGCCTGATCACTATGGACTAGTCACTGTATATACTACTGGATCATTATGGACTGGTCACTGTATATAATACTGGATCACTATGGACTGGTCACTATATATACTATTGGATCACTATGGACTGCTCAGTGTATATATTACTGGATCACAATGGACTGATCACTGTATATACTACTGGATCACTATGGACTGGTCACTGTATATACTACTGGATCATTATGGACTGGTCACTATATATACTACTGGATCACTATGGCCTGATCACTATGGACTGGTGACTGTATATACTACTGGATCATTATGGACTGGTCACTGTATATAATACTGGATCACTATGGACTGGTCACTATATATACTATTGGATCACTATGGACTGGTCACTAGATATACTACTGGATCACTATGGACTGATCACTGTATATACTACTGGATCACTATGGACTGGTGACTGTATATACTTCTGGATCACTATGGACTGGTCACTCTGTATACTACTGGATCATTATGGACTGGTCACTATATATACTACTGGATCACTATGGACTTGTCACTTTATATACTACAGGATCACTATGGACTGGTCACTGTATATATTACTGGATCACTATGGACTGATCACTGTATATACTACTGGATCACTATGGACTGGTCACTGTATATACTACTGGATCACAATCAATTGATCACTGTATATACTACATACGGTATCTATGTAAATACCTAAAATGCCCATAGGAGACACAGTGATTCTATAGTGATTCCCATATAACCACAATTATATCTGCAGCGTTCAGGGCACAGCGGCTCCTTCATCACAGAAGACAACAAATATTTCCCCAATGTCACCTGTCATTGCCGCCTCTCCCTGGGGGGGGCGCCTCTGTATAAAACAAGTCCGGCAACATCAAATTGTTCCTGAACAGCAGAAACCCCTCAGCTTGTGATCACCTGTGTATGTGATGACTCAGCGGTGACACCGGGGCTCCTCAGCACTGACACGTGCCGCCATAAATGCCAATCATTCATCTGTACTTACAAAATATGTCATAAAAACACAATGCATCAGATATTATAGAAATATCATTATATGCTCAACTAATAATGATGGCCTATCCACTGGCGGACACAGACAGAAACGGGCCCCTGTGCAAGAACAATATAAGGGCCCTTTCCTGTCCAGTAACTCATTAAAATGCCCTTTCACCTGCTTTGGAGGTAGAAATTGTCCCCCTGCACAGATTGCACCAATGATCTGTCCAGGGGTGTAACTACAACAGGTGCAGGGGCTGCAATAGCATCCGGGCCCTGGAGTTTGGGGGACCCAAAAGTCTCTTTGGCCTATAGTTAAAGACTAATGTTATTAAAGATTAGTAATAATTGGGGGCCCCATTGGAGTTTTTGTATCGGGGCCCCTGAGCTTCTAGTTACGTCACTGGTTGTATTAAAAAAAACATTAGTTCTGCACAATAGAAAATCTTGTGGAACTACAAGTCTCAGGCTTGATCTTCCCACCCATAGAGAAAGCTTCTCCTTCATCCTAGGGTCATCAGAAGTATTGAAAGTCCCATTAGTTCAGATTCTGCTTTTATAGTAATTAGAAGTTTATATGTTCATTTTCTAACTTTATTTCACATCGTGGTGTTTTAACTTTTCGATTTTTATTTTTTATTTTTACACCAACCATGTCCCTTCCCCGCAATGCTCATAAGGGTGTGTGCAGACGATCCGGAGACACTGCGTCCTGTGCTCACCTGAGGAGCGCGGCATTGCAGAAAATGTCTAAACCAAGTAATAAAGGTAACGATAGGCAGCCGCAGCCTCATAGGTGACAGCGGATGAAACCTTACAAATATCCATGTGTTGAGCGCCCCCTTGTGGAGGCTGCAGGTCACAGGCTGAGGTTCTTGTCAAGGCTTTCATCCGCAGGTGCGCTTTCACCGCGAGCCCCATGGCAGCGGCGTGGTCTGTCTCTTCATTCAGCGTGTCATTGATTCTATCAGTGTAACTTGAAGGTCATGGGCCCCGATATGAAAGCTCCAAAGGGGCCCCCAATTATTGCAAACCTTTAATAGCATTAGTCTTTTTCTATAGGTCGGACTTTTGGGGCCCCCTAGTCTGCAGTACCCAGGTACGATTGTAACCCCTGCACCTGTTGTAGTTACACTCCTAGATTCTATCATTTCTTTGTAAAACCAAATATACAATGTATGATCAAGCAAAATATCACATAATGTGATATAACAGTATAACATAATGTGTGGACACCGGACCACATCTTGCCTGAGATGGTCACAAAAGCCACGCCGTTATCAGTGATCTCACAATGCTGCAGTGCTGGAGCCCCAGATCCAGGCCTGCACGACATAAGAACAGCAAAACCGCATCCTAATGTCACCCAGTCCTGGAAACACAGCAGAGGACGGATGAGACTTAGATCAACCTGTACCAGAATGATGGAAGATGAAAGTCTGGAGAAGGCTTGGAGCAGCTCCTGATCCAGAGCACAGCACGTCCTCTGTAACACATGGCGGAGGCGGTGTGCTGGCCGGGCATGCAGGGCATCCAATAGTCCTGGTGCACTAGTGGTTATTGATGATGAGACCAGGGATGGTGATGACCGCGGCCAAAAGACTTCCACCAGGGCCGTAGGGTACTTGGTAACCGGGACAGTCGGTTTGATGGGGGGGGTCACGGTGGCGGTGACCTGGCTCTGTGGCCCTGGGCATGCAGTAAAAGGGGGTTATTTACAGGGGATAATTTGTGACGCCACCTGTGGCACTCGGCCAGGGGTGGCTGACACTGCAGAATATGACTGCCGGGGCAGGTGGTAGTGCAGTCAGGATGGTAAAGCTCCCCACAGATGGAGCTGGGTCCCAGGGATGGTGTGAACAATCTATAAAGGCTGATGGTTGGCAGGGCCGCAGAGAGTGGAAGGCGCGGGGAATAACCAGATGGCACCGGGGATGCAGTTCTGTACCTTTATTCCTGATCAGGCAAGGCTACTCAGCCGGGTGCCGTGCTCCTCCATGGTGCAGACAGGCCAGCTCCCAGGTGGTCAGGATCGCTCCTCCGAGAGACCCTTCTTGGCCTCTCCTGGTTGCTCTCTCTCTGCACTGTATACTCGCCCTGCTTCCCAGTGCCTTCATGGAGAGGGTCCCAGGCTGATGGCTGCCGACCTTGTCGGGCGACTGCATCGGCACGTCCCCTGACCCTAGTTCTAGCCCCGTCCTGGCGATTATCCACGGCTTGTGGCCACTGCTCTTGCAGTGGCCACTGGTTTTCCTGGTTGAGGCATGCAGCACTCCCACCAGATCTGGGCCGGTCCCCCAGGCAACCTGTCCCTCTGCTCAACTCGGGTCGGACAAGATTCGGTGCCCACGTGTGGGTTCCCCACTCCGTGTCCCCTGGGACTCCTCCGTCCCATGTCCTCTCCGGACATCCTTCCTCCTTTAACTTCTCTCTCTGTCTCTCTACTCACTGCTGCTATCCCCTCCTCCTGACCAGAAGATGGGGCCCTCCCTTGCAATAGAGTCTGCCCCAATACCCTGTTCCGTCATTGGGATGATGTTATGTGCAACTGTAGCGTCTTGGACTTGCAACCCCTCTCACCTGGGAGCGGTGACACCACACCTGAGGAGTAAGTGCAGCATCACTGTGGCGACCAGTCCACAGGGGCGCCACGACTGCTGCAGAGGATTCTCCACAAAGGATTAAAAATGGGCGTCTTATTGATCATAACATTAATTTGTCCAATTACGTTTGAACACCTGAAATGGGGAGACTTTGTAGATAAATGGCTGCAATTCCTAAACGTTTCACTGGATATTTTTGTTTATCCCCTTGGATTAAACCTGAAAGTCTCTGCTTCAATTAAATCTTAGTTGTTGTTTGACAAGGACAACGACCAACGATCTCAAAACTACACCTGAGAGTGACAATTCCCAACGACCTCCGCATCATTCCGGATCGTTGCTGCGTCGCTGGTGAGATCTGACTGTTTGACATCTCACCAGCGATCACGCAGCGACGCACCAGCGATCCCTACCAGGTCTTATCGCTGTCGGGATCGCTATAGTGTCGCTACGTGTGACAGTACCTTTAGTGTCCCGAAAGCTTGCTATGTTTACCATCTTTTCAGTTCACCATTATAAGGTATCAACCACTGAGAACTCTCGGATTTCAATAGTTTTCTATCTACTGGCTAACACGGTACACACATTTTTTACCTTATCGTGTATTTGTAGACATTTTTATACATTTGCACATATGTGGATTTTCTCATTTATATCCTCCATGTTCACTGTGTCGACTCTTCATAGTTTTTTCCTTCTCTATCACATTTACCTGCACTTAGGTCACTTCTTTCATTATTGTCTCAGACTCGTATCTGTAAATTGTGGATGTGAGCGGCTGCAGGAGCTGTCTGCTATTTACAATGATTACTAATGTCCGAAAAAATGACAAGTTGAGAGCTCTGTCTATCAGGCCCTGTGGAGAATTAGTGGTGTGCACAGGCAGACAGGTGTCTATTGGCGTTGTTTGTTGAGCACAGGGTTCGCACACTCACCAGGAATTAGTGGTGTGCACAGGCAGACAGGTGTCTATTGGTGCTGTCAGTTGAGCACAGGGTACGCACACTCACCAGGAATTAGTGGTGTGCACAGGCAGACAGGTGTTTATTGGCACTGTCCGTTGAGCACAGGGTACGCACACTCACCAGGAATTAGTGTGTGCCAGAGAAGGTGTTTATTGCACTGTCGTTGAGCACAGGTTCGCACACTCACCAGATAGGTGTGCACAGCAGACGGGTTTTTATTGGGCTGTCCCATTGAGCACAGGGAACATACACTCACCAGGAATTAGTGGTGTGCACAGGCAGACAGGTGTTTATTGGTGCTGTCCCATTGAGCACAGGGAACATACACTCACCAGGAATTAGTGGTGTGCACAGGCAGAGAGGTGTTTATTGGTGCTGTCCATTGAGCACAGGGTACGCACATTCACCAGGAATTAGTGGTGTGCACAGGCAGACAGGTTTTATTGGTGCTGTCCCATTGAGCACAGGGACATACACTCACCAGGAATTAGTGGTGTACACAGGCAGGTTTTTATTGGTGCTGTCCATGAGCACAGGGTACGCTACATTCACCAGGAATATGGTTGCCAGGCAGACGGTTTTATTGGTGCTGTCCATTGAGCTCAGGGTACCCTCACGGATTAGTGGTGTGCACAGCAGACATGGTATTTATTGTGCTGTCATTGAGAAGGCTAATACATCACAGAATGCAGACCTATCTGTCTATTTATGTGCGCATGTCATGCATATTATTTAATGTGTAAGAAATTGCTGAGCTACACAGGTCAGGAAGATCTTTGTTGTCATGTATTTAGCCTCCTCTTATATCATTAGGTTCTTCAGCCGCTGTTGGTTGAATCTGTTCCTGGGAAAGCCGTGTTTACACCAGTCCAAGAGCCCTTTGCGTCATCACCTGGCGCCAGTCCCAGTATCGGCAAGCAATTTCCTAGATCCTCAAGGGACAAATCTTCAGATGTCGCATCGATGTATCACCCACCTGTATTATGATTGAAGAATGAGCGCTATACAGGATTCTGAGAAAGCTGGGTACCGTCCCCGTGTGATCCCTCATAGCATCTCTGCTGTGTCACCCAGCTTTCCCAGAAAAAAGATCCAAGAAACGAGTGCAGAGATGACGACCTGGGCACCAACTTTTCCCAGGAGCAGATAGGACAGATTGAATTTTCCTGTCGGGATCTTTGATAACAGCTGTATAAGCTGGTTACCCAGCTTTTCCAGGAACAGATTGATAAGGAATGTCTGAATAGAATTACTGACACCCTGTGTAATGCAGATTTCGGGTCATGAGACTCGTGGCAGACCCGATAATTACTGACTCTGACACCCAGTGTCTTAATCCAGCAGTCTGTCTCTGGAAGGGTAGGGGGTTGTTGGACGGTCTGGGCTGGGGCCTGTTGAGGGTCTGGGCTGGGGGCTGTTGGTCGGGTGGGGGCTGTTGGAGGATCTGGGCTGGGAGCTGTTGGACGGTTTGGGCTGGGGACTGTTGAACGGTCTGGGCTGGGGGCTGTTGAACGGTCTGGTGGGACTGTTGGACGGTCTGGGCTAGGAGCTGTTGGACGGTCTGGGTTTGGGCTGTTGGACGGTCTGGGTTGGTGCTGTTGGACGGTCTGGACTGGGGGTTGTTGGAGGTGTGGGCTGGGGCTGTTGAGGGTGTGGCTGGGGGCTGTTGGACAGTCTGGGGCTGTTGGAGTCTGGCTGGGGCTGTTGGAGGTTTGGGCTGGGGGCTGTTGGACGTCTGGATGGGGGCTGTTGGAGTTGGCTGGGGCTGTTGGACAGTCTGGGGCTGTTGGAGGGTCTGGGCTGGGCTGTGGAAGTTTGGGCTGGGGCTGTTGGACAGGTTGGGCTGGGGACTGTGGACGGGTTTGGGCTGGGGGCTGTTGGACAGTCTGGGCTGGGGGCTATTGACGGCTGGGCTGGGGGCTGTTGGACGGTCTGGGCTGGGGGTCTGTGAGGGCTGTTTAGGTTTTGCAGCTTTGACGGTCTGGCTGGGGGCTATTGAAGGGTCTGGGCTGGGGCTGTTGGAGGGTCGGTATCTTGGGTTTTCTGTAATGCTCTTTTCATCCATTGTGCTTATCTTGGTCGGGAGGACGCTGAACACGTATGCTGCTCTGTCGTGTGTGTCAGTGGTGTGAACGGGTGATGATGCACAGTGTGATCTATGAGATCACTGGCTGCCTTACGCAGTGGAGCAGAGTCAGACTCCTCACGTGCTGCTCACAGGTCACCAGTACCTGTGCCATCATCATATGGCTCATCTAATGTAATGTAAGAGCCTCACATACTAGTCTTAAAGGGACAGCGCCTCTAAAAGGGCCGAATGTAGCTGAGCAGATATCTTCGTAGGTTTCACGGAGCAGAGATCTGGGGTGCTGTATGATAGGTCCTTACACAGGATTGACTGCGCTGCCAGCGAGATAATGTATCTGTCACATATGTATCATATATGATCTGTGATACTATCTATTGAGCGTGAACCTAAACCTATTTGTGTGATATTGTCTGCTGAGCTGTGTATCTAATCCTATCCTGTGTGATACTGTCTGCTGAGCTGTGTATCTAATCCTATCCTGTGTGATACTGTCTGCTGAGCTGTGTATCTAATCCTATCTTGAGTAATGCTGTCTGCTGAGCTGTGTATCTAATCCTCTCCTGTGTGATACTGTCTGCTGAGCTGTGTATCTAATTCTATCCTGTGTGATGCTGTCTGCTGAGCTGTGTATCTAATCCTATCCTGTGTGATACTGTCTGCTGAGCTGTGTATCTAATCCTATCTTGAGTAATGATGTCTGCTGAGCTGTGTATCTAATCCTCTCCTGTGTGATACTGTCTGCTGAGCTGTGTATCTAATTCTATCCTGTGTGATACTGTCTGCTGAGCTGTGTATCTAAACCTATCCTGTGTGATACTGTCTGCTGAGCTGTGTATCTAATCCTATCCTGTGTGATACTGTCTGCTGAGTTGTGTATCTAATCCTATCCTGTGTGATACTGTCTGCTGAGCTGTGTATCTAATCTTATCCTGTGTGATACTGTCTGCTGAGCTGTGTATCATCTTATCATGTGTGATACTGTGTGCTGAGCTGTGTATCTAATCCTATCCTGTGTGATACTGTCTGCTGAGCTGTGTATCTAATCCTGACCTGTGTGATACTGATAAACTGTATATGTAATCCTATGATGTGTGATACTATCTGCTGAACTGTATCCTGTGTGATACTATCTGCTGAACAGCACAGCACAGTATCACACAGAGTAACATTAGATACAGCTCAGACAGTATTTTGCATGATGGGATTAGATACAGCTCAGACCAGTATCACTGTCAGTCAGGTATAACATGCAATAGATACCTTCCTGGTATCGCACACGTTAGACAGTGGCATGTGTATTTGCCCCCTTCCTGATTTCTTATTCTTTTGCATATTTGTCACTTAAATGTTTCAACAAACAAATGTAAATATCAGACAAAGATAAGACAAGTGATCCCAGAACGCAGTTTATAAATGAAGATCTGTATTATTAAGGGGGAAAGAAATCCAAACCTACAGAGCCCTGTGTGAGAAAGTGATTCCCCCCTGTGGTTTATCACATCTTTGGGAAGCTGAGTTCATTTTCACCAGCCACTCCCAGGCCTGACAAAGTGAAGGAGACCAAAAGATCCTCAGAGGCCCAACATCATGCCACGATCTGAAGATATTCAGGAACAAATGAGAAACAAAGTAACAGATCTATCAATCTGGAAAAGGTTATAAAGTCATTTCTAAAGGTTTGTGACTCCAGTGGACCACAGTGAGAGCCATTATCCACAAATGGTGAAAACATGGAGCAGCGGTGAACCTCCCCAGGAGTGACCGCCGACTAATATTACCCCAAGATTTGAGCGACGTCTCATCCAAGAGGTCACAAAACACCCAACATCGTCCAGATATCTGCAGCCCTCACTTCTCTCAGGTAAGGTCAATGTTCATGACTCCACCATAAGAAAGAGACCGGGCAAGAATGGCCGCATGGCAGAGATCCAAGGCGAGAACCCCTGCTGAGCAAAAAGAACAAAGGCTCAGCTCAGATTTACCAGAAAACATCTTGATCCTCAAGACTCCTGGAGAAAACTCTGTGGACTGATGAGACATAGGTTGAACTGTTTGGAAGGTGAATGTCCCATTACATCTGGTGTAGAAGTAACAGCATTTCAGATGGAACATCATACCAACAGTAAGACATGGTGGAGGTCGTGTGATGTCTGGGGCTGTTCTGCTGCTTCAGGACCTGGAAGTCGCTGTGGAAACTGGAACCATGAACTCTGCTGTCACCAAGAAATCCTGAAGGAGAACGTCCGGCCGTCTATGACCTGAAGATCAAGAGCTCTTGGGCTATACAGGAGGACGATGACCCAAAACAACAAGTCACCTCTGAATGACTGAAGAAGAACATGAAGGCCTTGGAGCGGCCGAGTCACAGTCCGGACCTTAACCCGATTGAGATGTTGTGACCTTAAAAAGGCGGAAACCTCCAATGTGGCTGAATTACAACAATTCTGCACAGACGAGCGGCCAAAATCCCTCCAGATCAAGGGACTCATTGCTGGATATCACAGACGCCGGATAGCTGCTAACGGCCCAACCAGCTATTAGGATTAGGGCAATCACCTTCTCACACAGGGCCCTGAGGGTTTGGATTTCTGTTTCCCTTAATAATAAAGACCTTCATTTATAATCTGCATTCTGTGATCACTTGTGTTATCTTTGTCTGTTATTTACATTTGTTTGTTGATCTGAAACATTTAAGTGACAAAAGACTAAAGGGGGTGTCACACGCGTCAATGTCGTCAGCGATCTGATCGCTGACGACATTGACGGCTGATCGCTGGTGAGCTGTCACACAGACAGACTCACCAGCGATCAATTGACCAGAGACATCATGGAAACGATTTAAATATCGTTTCCACGATGTCCTGCTCCCGCTGCCAGCCTGCTGGAAGCGGGAGCAGCCTGGTCTCCAAGGTACACTGCGGGTAACTAGGCAGCGCGCGCTGCCTAGATACCCGACGTGTACCTTAGTTACCAGCCTCCTCCGCTCACCCGGTGAGCGGAGGAGGCTGGTAACTAAGGTACACAGTCGGGTATCTAGGCAGCGCGCGCTGCCTAGTTACCCGCAGTGTACCTTGGAGACCAGCTCCCAGCGCTTGTGACAGGCGCTGGGAGCTGGAATATCGCTACTCCCGGTGTCACACGCAGCGATGCTGCGTGTCCACCGGGCGACAATCGCAAGGTTTCAGAGCTGGTTCTGAAACCTAGCGATCATCAACCAGCGATTTATCGCTGGTTGATGCAGTATGTCACACGCGTCAATATCGCTGCAACGTCACGTGCAGTCGATATCGTGCAGGCGATATTGACGCGTGTGACACCCCTTAAGAGATCAGGAAGGGGGCAAACACTTTACACACCTCTACAGCTCAGCCCGGTATCACACACAGTGGATACATCTCAGCCCGGTATCACACGTTAGATACATCTCAGCCCGGTATCACACATCGGACTCCCCCCCAGTATCACACACAGTGGACTCCCCCCCCGGTATCACACACAGTGGATTCCCCTCCCCGGCATCACACACAGTGGATCCCTCCCCCCGGTGTCACGCACAATGGATTCCCCCCCCCCCCCCCGGTGTCACACACAGTGGATCCCCCCCCCCCCCCCCCCCCCCGATGTCACACACAGTGGATTCCCCTCCTCGGTATCACACACAGTGGATTTCCCCCCCCCCCCCCCCCCCGGTGTCACACACAGTGGATTCCCCCCCCCCCCCCAGTGTCACACACAATGGATTCCCCCCCCCCCGGTGTCACACACAGTGGATTTCTCCCCCCCCCCCCCCCCCGGTGTCACACACAGTGGATTCCCCTCCCCGGTATCACACACAGTGGATCTCTCCCCGGTATCACACACAGTGGATTCCCCGCCCCGGTGTCACACACAGTGGATTCCTCTCCGGTATCACACAGTGGATCTCTCCCCGGTATCACACACAGTGGATTCCCCGCCCCGGTGTCACACACAGTGGATTCCTCTCCGGTATCACACAGTGGATCCCCCCCGGTGATCACACACAGTGGATTCCCCTCCCCGGCATCACACACAGTGGATCCCTCCCCCTGGTGTCACGCACAGTGGATTCACCTTCCCCCCGGTGTCACACACAGTGGATTCCCCCCCCCCCCCCCCCCCGGTGTCACACACAGTGGATTCCCCCCCCCCCCCCCCGATGTCACACACAGTGGATTCCCCTCCTCGGTATCACACACAGTGGATTCCCCCCCCCCGGTGTCACACACAGTGGATTCCCCCCCCCCCCCGGTGTCACACACAATGGATTCCCCCCCCGGTGTCACACACAGTGGATTCCCCTCCTCGGTATCACACACAGTGGATCCCTTCCCGGTATCACACACAGTGGATTCCCCGCCCCGGTGTCACACACAGTGGATTCCTCTCCGGTATCACACAGTGGATCCCCCCCCCCGGTGGTCACACACAGTGGATTCCTCCCCGGTGTCACACACAGTGGATTCCGCTCCGGTATCACACAGTGGATCCCCCCCCTGTGATCACACACAGTGGATCCCCCCCCCCGGTGTCACACACAGTGGATTCCCCCCCGGTGTCACGCACAGTGGATTCCCCCCCCGGTGTCACACACAGTGGATTCCCCTCTCGGTATCACACACAGTGGATCCCTCCCCGGTATCACACACAGTGGATCTCTCCCCGGTATCACGCACAGTGGATTCCCCCCCCCGGTGTCACACACAGTGGATTCCCCCCGTGTCACACACAGTGGATTCCCCCCCCCGGTGTCACGCACAGTGGATTCCCCCCCCCCCCGGTGTCACACACAGTGGATTTCCCCCCCCCCCCCCCCGGTGTCACACACAGTGGATTTCCCCCCCCCGGTGTCACGCACAGTGGATTTCCCCCCCCCCCCCCGGTGTCACACACAGTGGATTCTCCCCCCCCCCCCCCCGGTGTCACACACAGTGGATTTCCCCCCCCCCGGTGTCACACACAGTGGATTCCCCCCCCCCCCCCCCCCGATGTCACGCACAGTGGATTCCCCCCCCCCCCCCCGGTGTCACACACAGTGGATTCCCCCCCCCCCCCCGATGTCACGCACAGTGGATTCCCCCCCCCCCCCGGTGTCACACACAGTGGATTCCCCCCCCCCCCCCGGTGTCACACACAGTGGATTCCCCTCCTCGGTATCACACACAGTGGATCCCTCCCCGGTATCACACACAGTGGATCTCTCCCCAGTATCACACACAGTGGATTCCGCTCCCCAGTGTCACACACAGTGGATTCCTCCCCGGTGTCACACACAGTGGATTCCTCCCCGGTGTCACGCACAGTGGATTCCTCCCTGGTGTCACACACAGTGGATTCCTCTCCGGTATCACACAGTGGATCCCCCCCGGTGATCACACACAGTGGATTCCTCCCCGGTGTCACACACAGTGGATTCCGCTCCGGTATCACACAGTGGATCCCCCCCTGTGATCACACACAGTGGAATCCCTCCCCCCCCCCCCGGTGTCACACACAGTGGATTCCCCCCCGGTGTCACGCACAGTGGATTCCGCTCCGGTATCACACACAGTGGATCCCCCCCCGGTGTCACGCACAGTGGATTCCCCTCCTCGGTATCACACACAGTGGATCCCCCCCCAGTGTCACACACAGTGGATTCCTCCCCGGTGTCACGCACAGTGGATTCCGCTCCGGTATCACACACAGTGGATCCCCCCCCGGTGTCACACACAGTGGATTCCTCCCCGGTGTCACACACAGTGGATTCCCCTCCTCGGTATCACACACAGTGGATCCCCCCCCCAGTGTCACACACAGTGGATTCCTCCCCGGTGTCACGCACAGTGGATTCCGCTCCGGTATCACACACAGTGGATTCCCCTCCTCGGTATCACACACAGTGGATCCCCCCCCAGTGTCACACACAGTGGATTCCTCCCCGGTGTCACACACAGTGGATTCCTCCCCGGTGTCACACACAGTGGATTCCTCCCCGGTGTCACACACAGTGGAAATCCTCCCCCCGTGATCTCGGTGTCTTCGCTCTCGGTTCTGTCTCCTTCATTCATCACATTACAATGTTCTGACGCTTTTACAGTCAGGGGGGCGGAGTCAGGGTCACGTGCTTCTGTTTACAAGGTGATGAGTGGCTGGGGTGTGACAGCTGTACCAAGCTCCGCCCACTGTATTGACACGTGACCTCACACTGCAGCCAATAATCGCACAGCCCGCGGTCACATGACTCAGGTTACATTATGCTCCGCGGCTCCAGGCTCCGGGGTTTCCGGTCGGAGGATGGGGGAGCAGAGTCCGGTGTATCACGAGCGGCAGCGGCTGGAGCTGTGCGCGATCCACGCCCTGAACAACCTGCTCCAGAGGGACGAGGTCACACAGCGGAGGGCCGAGGAGATCTGCTGGGGGTGAGAGGAGGGAGAGGCCGGTGGAGAAGAGAAGAGGGGAGAGAGAGAGAGGAGAGGACGGGGAGATCTGCTGGGAGTGAGAGGAGGGAGAGGCCGGGGAGACAGAGGAGAGGCCGGGGAGAGAGAGAGGAGAGACCGGGGGGGAGACGAGGTCACGCAGCGGAGGGCCGAGGAGATCTGCTGGGGTGAGAGGAGGGAGAGGTCGGGGAAAGAGAGGAGGGAGAGGTCGGGGAAAGAGAGGAGGGAGAGACCGGGGAAAGAGAGGAGAGACCGGGGGAGAGAGAGAGGAGAGACCGGGGGAGAGAGAGAGGAGAGGAGGGAGAGAGAGGAGAGGCCGGGGAGAGAGAGAGGAGAGACCGGGGGGAAGACGAGGTCACGCAGCGGAGGGCCGAGGAGATCTGCTGTGGTGAGAGGAGGGAGAGGTCGGGGAAAGAGAGGAGGGAGAGGTCGGGGAAAGAGAGGAGGGAGAGGTCGGGGAAAGAGAGGAGGGAGAGACCGGGGAAAGAGAGGAGATCTGCTGGGGGTGAAAGGAGGGAGAGGCCGGGGGAGAGAGAGAGGAGACACGGGGAGAGAGAGAGGAGAGACCGGGGGAGAGAGAGATCTGCTGGGGGTGAAAGGAGGGAGAGGTCGGGGAGAGAGAGAGGGGAGAGGCCGGGGGACAGAGAGGAGAGGAGGGGAGAGAGAGAGGAGAGACCGGGGGAGAGAGAGGAGATCTGCTGGGGGTGAAAGGAGGGAGAGGTCGGGGGAGAAGAGAGGAGGGAGAGAGAGAGAGGAGACACCGGAAAAGAGAGGGGAGGAAGAGATCGGGGAGGAGAGGCCGGGGGACAGAGAGGAGAGACCCCGGGAAAGAGAGGCCGGGTGACAGAGAGGAGGGGAGAGGCTAGAGGAGAGACCAGGGGAGGAGAGACGAGGTCACAGCGGAGGGCCGAGGAGACCTGCTGGGGGTGAGAGGAGGGAGAGACCGGGGAAAGAGAGGAGATCTGCTGGGGGTGAGAGGAGGGAGAGACGAGATCACACAGCGGAGGGCCGAGGAGATCTGCTGGGGGTGAGAGGAGGGAGACGCCGGGGAGAGAGAGAGAGGAGACACCGGGGAGAGAGAGGAGATCTGCTGGGGGTGAGAGGAGGGAGACACCGGGGAGAGAAAGAGAGGAGACACCGGGGAGAGAGAGGAGATCTGCTGGGGGTGAGAGGAGGAGAGGCTGGGGAGAGAGAGAGGAGACACCGGGGAGAGAGAGGAGACACCGGGGAGAGAGAGGAGACACCGGGGAGAGAGAGGGAGAGGAGACACCGGGGAGAGAGAGGAGATCTGCTGGGGGTGAGAGGAGGGAGAGGCCGGGGGAGAAGAGAGGAGGGGAGAGAGAAAGGAGAGGCCGGGGAGATCTGCTGGAGGTGAGAGGACGGCGAGAGACAGGGGTGAGAGGAGGGAGAGGCCGGGGATAGAGAGAGGAGAGACCGGGGTGAGAGGAGAGACCGGAGGAGAGACGAGGTCACACAGCGGAGGGCCGAGGAGATCTGCTGGGGTGAGAGGAGGAGAGAGCGGGGAGGAGAGACGAGGTCATATACCGCTGGGGGGGAGAGAGAGAGCAGAGGGGGAGACCGGGAGGAGGGGGAGAGGCAGAGGGAGAGAGAGAGGAGAGAGACTGAGGGAGAGACGGAGGGAACTAGCGGCGAGAGGCGGAGGGAGAGAAGAGACACTGAGGGAGAGAGAGCGGCGAGGGGAAGGAGAGAGTGGAGAGGAAAGAGAGCTGAGATGAGAGAGATTGAGGGAGAGAGCGGAAATGAGAGAGACTGAGGGAGAGAGAAAGACCAGGGGAAGGAGAGAGACATATGGAGGGGGGGAGGAGACATGGGGGGGGGGGGGGGGGGGGGGAGAGACATGTGGAGGGGGGGGGGGGGAGACATGTGGAGGGGGGGGGGAGGGGGGAACATATGGAGGGGGAGGAGAGAGACATGTGGAGGGGGGGGAGAGACATATGGAGGGGGAGGAGAGAGACATATGGAGGGGGGGGGAGAGACATATGGAGGGGGGGAGGAGGACATATGGAGGGGGGGAGAGACATGGAGGGGAGAGAGACATATGGAGGGTGGGGAGAGAGACATATGGAGGGCGGGGAGAGAGAACAAGCGGAGGGAACGAGAGATGAGCGGAGGGAACGAGACTGAGGGGGAGAAAGAGAATGGAGAGGAGAGAGAGTGGAGGGGGAGAGAGATGGAGGGAGAGAAAGCAGGGAGGATAGAGATGGGGGATGGAGAGAGTGGGGCGCAGAGCGGCTGTCAGACATCACTGATGATTCTGGAGTTATTTCCTTTTTCTTTCCAGTTTGTCCCGAATTCGGTGATTAATCCTCATCGCAGTTTTCTCGGCACCGGGAACTATGACGTGAATGTGATCATGGCGGCTCTGCAGACTCTGGACTACGCTGCCGTATGGTGGGATAAGAGAAGGTAATGACGTTACTGCAGCGCGAACCCCCCCGCTCCAATGTGAATACTGTGTTTGGTTGGGGGAGGGGCGTAGGCATGGCTGGGAGTGAGGTGCAGAGACAGCTAAGAGTGGGGTGCAGGGATGGCGGGAGCAGAACGCAGGAGCGAGGCGCAGAGATGGCTGAGAGCTGGACGCAGAGATGGCTGAGAGTGGGGCACAGACATGGCTGAGAGCGGGGCGCAGAGATGGCTGAGAGCGGGGCGCAGAGATGGCTGAGAGCGGGGCGCAGAGATGGCTGAGAGCGGGGCGCAGAGATGGCTGAGAGCGGGGCGCAGAGATGGCTGAGAGCTGGACGCAGAGATGGCTGAGAGCTGGACGCAGAGATGGCTGAGAGCTGGACGCAGAGATGGCTGAGAGCTGGACGCAGAGATGGCTGAGAGCTGGACGCAGAGATGGCTGAGAGCGGGGCGCAGAGATGGCTGAGAGCGGGGCGCAGAGATGGCTGAGAGCGGGGCGCAGAGATGGCTGAGAGCGGGGCGCAGAGATGGCTGAGAGCTGGACGCAGAGATGGCTGAGAGCGGGGCGCAGAGATGGCTGAGAGCGGGGCGCAGAGATGGCTGAGAGCGGGACGCAGAGATGGCTGAGAGCTGGACGCAGAGATGGCTGAGAGCTGGACGCAGAGATGGCTGAGAGCTGGACGCAGAGATGGCTGAGAGCTGGACGCAGAGATGGCTGAGAGCTGGACGCAGAGATGGCTGAGAGCTGGACGCAGAGATGGCTGAGAGCTGGACGCAGAGATGGCTGAGAGCTGGACGCAGAGATGGCTGAGAGCGGGGCGCAGAGATGGCTGAGAGCGGGGCGCAGAGATGGCTGAGAGCTGGACGCAGAGATGGCTGAGAGCGGGGCGCAGAGATGGCTGAGAGCGGGGCGCAGAGATGGCTGAGAGCGGGACGCAGAGATGGCTGAGAGCTGGACGCAGAGATGGCTGAGAGCTGGACGCAGAGATGGCTGAGAGCTGGACGCAGAGATGGCTGAGAGCTGGACGCAGAGATGGCTGAGAGCTGGACGCAGAGATGGCTGAGAGCTGGACGCAGAGATGGCTGAGAGCTGGACGCAGAGATGGCTGAGAGCGGGACGCAGAGATGGCTGAGAGCTGGACGCAGAGATGGCTGAGAGCTGGACGCAGAGATGGCTGAGAGCTGGACGCAGAGATGGCTGAGAGCTGGACGCAGAGATGGCTGAGAGCTGGACGCAGAGATGGCTGAGAGCTGGACGCAGAGATGGCTGAGAGCTGGACGCAGAGATGGCTGAGAGCTGGACGCAGAGATGGCTGAGAGCTGGACGCAGAGATGGCTGAGAGCTGGACGCAGAGATGGCTGAGAGCGGGGCGCAGAGATGGCTGAGAGCGGGGCGCAGAGGATGGCTGAGAGCTGGACGCAGAGATGGCTGAGAGCTGGACGCAGAGATGGCTGAGAGCGGGGCGCAGAGATGGCTGAGAGCGGGGCGCAGAGATGGCTGAGAGCGGGGCGCAGAGATGGCTGAGAGCGGGGCGCAGCGCTGGGAGCGGGGCCAGGGAGGCGGGCGTAGGATACAGTGGAGCGGGGCGCAGGGACGGTGGGGGTGGGGCTTAGGAACGGCTGGGAGCGGGGTGCATGGATGATGGGAGGGGCAGGGACGGGAGGGGGCACAGGGAAGACGAGGCAGAATACAGGATCGAGGGCGCAGGGACAGCAGTGGGGGTGGGGCGCAGGGACAGGCTAGGAGCGGGGCACAGGGGTGGGCCACATGATGATGGGGATCATGGCGGCCCCCGAGGTCCAAGCTCCGCCTCTCCAGGTCCTAACTACCGCCTCTCCCGTGTGAGCTTAAGCCGCTCATCCGGGTGGCTTAAGCTCCGCCTCTCCCGTGGGTCTTTAGCTCGCCTCTCCGTGGTCTTTAAGCTCCGCCTCTCCCATGTGTCTTAAGCTCCGCCTCTTCCCTGTGGTCTTAAGCTCCGCCTCTCCCATGGTCTCTAAGCTCCGCCTCTCCGGTTCGCAGGTCTCTGGACTCTTTGGCCTTGAGTTCGATCTTCGGCTTCATCCTGAACATCCCCTCCCCCATCTCTCTGGGATTCTGTCTCTCCCGATCACCCGCAAGCACTGGATCGCCGTGCGCCAGATCAGCGGCGTCTACTACAACCTGGACTCCAAGCTGAAGTCTCCGGCGCGGCTCGGGGGCCCTCAGGAGCTGAGGTGAGTGATGGCGCCCCCGGGGTCCTCGGTGTGACGTTATGTAGCGGCCTCCTGTATTCTGATATTTAACCCTTCCCTGCCTGCAGAGACTTCCTGCAGTGCTGCATCTCCCGGGGAAGCTGCGAGATCCTCCTGGTGGTGACGAAGGACGTGGAGGAATCTCGCTGTGGATGAAGGAAAGTGACCAAAGCTCGTGACCCCGACTCCAAAGACTTTACCGCCAGGAATCCAGGCGTCTATTTATTGGGGACCCCCCACCCCACCCCCGTCTTCCTGATCAGGTCACTTTCTCATCATGGATGGAGATCTCCCATCCTCCGGAGCCTTGTACTGATATGCACTATACTCTGATGCCTTAATGCCGCTTGTTTTTTGTTTTCTATTTTTTTACCAGGTGCTGAATATTAATATATAACACAGACGTCGCCACTTTATCCTATATCCATTAAAGATGTTTTTATATTGGAGCCGCTCACTCCGCCCCTGTACTCCGCTTCTTATTCTACTTTTTCTAACTCTTAAGTTTATGGTTAAAAGAAAAATCCTTTATATGTGGATAAAATTCTGTAATACCTTCCACTACACTAGGTGGTGCTGTGACATTAGAGATGCTGCAGTTCACAGGCGAGGTTCTGTGCCGCCACCTGGTGGCTGATATCATGTATTACTGTCATAAAAACAAATGCATAAGCTCCCCCTATTTCCTTGGAGCAAAAAAATTAAAATTATTTTATTAAAATGCAATGTACAAGAATGATCCATAATTTAGATACATTCCATGGTGGAATAGAATTAGAATGTTACAGACAAAGTTATAGAATGGAGAGGTGGTTCTGCAGTTCATCATTATTTTTATCTTTTGTTCTCCACATCATACCTAGAAAAATAGAAATGGCAAAGAGTTACGATGTGCATTATACCAGGAGGTCAGAAACCTTATATTATTGTATACTGAGAACTCCCCCTAGTGGTGACTGCAGACAGAATCTTATCATATATCTCTATATACAGGGAGCTCCCCCTATGGTGGCTACAGACAGAATCTTATCATGTATCTCTGTATACAGGGACCTATAGCTGTGCTGTTTCTATGTCATGTCTGGTTTGATTTAGTAATATTCCCATGTGACTTTGTGCCTACACACCGGGTTCTGGCAGGATGCACCGTTGCAGTTGTTGTTGCAGCACTTCTGTTCACCTTCACAGCCGTCATCGGAGCTGCAGTGTTTGATTTCGTCGCAGGTTGCCTCAGCGGTGATCTCAGGGGCAGGGCAGGAGCCGGGTTTATCTGGGGAGGATACAGATGGTGAGGTGATGGCGGGCTGGTGCTGCGATGCCCGGGTTGGTTGGTTGGGTTCGTACTCACTTTTTGGCATTTGGCATTGATATCCGTCACATGATGTTTTACAGCATTTTAAGTTTTCTTTACATTCGGAGTCGAAAGAGCATCTTTTTGTACAAATCATAAGAGCCAACTGAGGGATATCTGGACACTCTCCGGGCTTTTCTGAAAGGGGGAAAGTAAAGTGATAAAACTCTGCAGCGTTCAGTCCATCGTATCCCCTGAACTCAGACAATCGGTGCATCTGCTCAGTGCAAGGACAAGTGCTTCATATTAGTGATTGTGGCTGCTTTTTAGGGCAGCATGGTGGCTCAGTGGTTAGCACTGTACTATATATAGGGCAGCACGGTGGCTCAGTGGTTAGCACTGTACTATATATCAGCGGGCAGCACTGTTGGCTCAGTGGTTTTAGCACTGTACTATATATGGAGCAGCACGGTGGCTCAGTGGTTAGCACTGTACTATATATAGGGCAGCACGGTGGCTCAGTGGTTAGCACTGTACTATATATGGAGCAGCACGGTGGCTCAGTGGTTAGCACTGTACTATATATAGAGCAGCACGGTGGCTCAGTGGTTAGCACTGTACTACATATAGAGCAGCACGGTGGCTCAGTGGTTAGCACTCTAATATATATAGGGCAGCACGGTGGCTCAGTGGTTAGCACTATACTTTATATAGAGCAGCACGGTGGCTCAGTGGTTAGCACTGTACTATATATGGAGCAGCACGGTGGCTCAGTGGTTAGCACTGTACTATATATAGAGCAGCACGGTGGCTCAGTGGTTAGCACTGTACTACATATAGAGCAGCACGGTGGCTCAGTGGTTAGCACTCTAATATATATAGGGCAGCACGGTGGCTCAGTGGTTAGCACTATACTTTATATAGAGCAGCACGGTGGCTCAGTGGTTAGCACTGTACTATATATAGGGCAGCACGGTGGCTCAGTGGTTAGCATTGTACTATGTATAGAGCAGCTCAGTGGTTAGCACTGTATTATATATAGGGCAGCACGGTGGCTCAGTGGTTAGCATTGTACTATGTATAGAGCAGCTCAGTGGTTAGCACTGTATTATAGATAGGGCAGCATGGTGGCTCAGTGGTTAGCACTGTACTATATATAGAGCAGCACGGTGGCTCAGTGGTTAGCACTGTACTATATATAGAGCAGCACGGTGGCTCAGTGGTTAGCACTGTACTATATATAGAGCAGTACGGTGGCTCAGTGGGTAGCACTGTACTATACATAGGGCAGCACGGTGGCTCAGTGGTTAGCACTGTACTATATATAAAGCAGCATGGTGGCTCAGAGGTTAGCACTGTACTATATATAGGGCAGCACGGTGGCTCAGTGGTTAGCACTGTACTATATATAGAGCAGCACGGTGGCTCAGTGGTTAGCACTGTACTATATATAGGAAAGCACAGTGGCTCAGTGGTTAGCAAATTACTATATATAGGGCGGCACGGTGGCTCAGTGGTTAGCACTGTACTATATATAGAGCAGCACAGTGGCTCAGTGGTTAGCACTGTACTATATATAGGGTGGCTCAGTGGTTTGCACTGTACTATATATGGAGCAGCATGGTGGCTCAGTAGTTAGCACTGTACTATATATAGGGCAGCACGGTGGCTCAGTGGTTAGCAAATTACTATATATAGGGAGGCTCGGTGGCTCAGTGGTTAGCACTGTACTATATATAGAGCAGCACGGTGGCTCCCGTGGTTAGCACTGTAGTATATATAGAGCAGCACGGTGGCTCAGTGGTTAGCAAATTACTATATATAGGGCGGCACGGTGGCTCAGTGGTTAGCACTGTACTATATATAGGGTGGCTCAGTGGTTAGCACTGTACTATATATGGAGCAGCATGGTGGCTCAGTAGTTAGCACTGTACTATATACAGGGCAGCAGGTTGGCTTAGTGGTTAGTGCTACTGTAGAGCAGCACAGTGGATTCAATGAATAGCACTGTACTATATATAGGGCAGTATGGTAGCTCAGTGGTTAGCACTGTACCATATATAGAGCAGCACGGTGGCTCAGTGGTCAGCACTGTACTATATATAGGGCAGCACGGTGTCTCAGTGGTCAGCACAGTACTATGTATAGAGCAGCACGGTGGCTCAGTGGTCAGCACTGTACTATATATAGAGCAGCACGGTGGCTCAGTGGTCAGCACTGTACTATATATAGAGCAGCACGGTGGCTCAGTGGTTAGCACTGTACTATATACAGGGCAGCACAGTGGCTCAGTGGTCAGCACTGTACTATATATAGAGCAGCACAGTGGCTCAGTGGTTAGCACTGTACTATATATAGAGCAGCACGGTGGCTTAGTGGTTAGCACTGTACCATATATAGAGCAGCACGGTGGCTCAGTGGTTAGCACTGTACCATATATAGAGCAGCACGGTGGCTCAGTGGTTAGTACTGTACTATATATAGGGCAGCACGGTGGCTCAGTGGTTAGCACTGTACTATATATAGAGCAGCATGGTGGCTCAGTGGTTAGCACTGTACTGCATATAGGGCAGCACGGTGGCTCAGTGATTAGCACTGTACTATATATAGAGCAGCACGGTGGCTCAGTGGTTAGCACTGTACTATATATAGAGCAGCACGGTGGCTCAGTGGTTAGCACTGTACTGTATATGGCAGCACGGTGGCTCAGTGGTTAGCACTGTACTATATATAGAGCAGCATGGTGGCTCAGTGGTTAGCACTGTACTGTATATAGGGCAGCACGGTGGCTCAGTGGTTAGCATTGTACTGTATATAGGGCAGCACGGTGGCTCAGTGGTTAGCACTGTACTATATATAGAGCAGCACGGTGGCTCAGTGGTTAGCACTGTACTATGTATAGAGCAGCACGGTGGCTCAGTGGTTAGCACTGTACTATATATAGAGCAGCACGGTGGCTCAGTGGTTAGCACTATACTTTATATAGAGCAGCACGGTGGCTCAGTGGTTAGCACAGTACTATATATAGGGCAGCACGGTGGCTCAGTGGTCAGCACTGTACTATATATAGAGCAGCACGGTGGCTCAGTGGTTAGCACTGTACTATATATAGAGCAGCACGGTGGCTCAGTGGTCAGCACTGTACTATATATAGAGCAGCACGGTGGCTCAGTGGTCAGCACTGTACTATATATAGAGCAGCACGGTGGCTCAGTGGTTAGCACTGTACTATATATAGAGCAGCACGGTGGCTCAGTGGTTAGCACTGTACTATATATAGAGCAGCACGGTGGCTCAGTGGTCAGCACTGTACTATATATAGAGCAGCACGGTGGCTCAGTGGTCAGCACTGTTCTCTTGCAGCATCTGCAAGGAGTTTGTATGTTCTGCTCTTGTTGGTTTTGGTTTCCTCCGTGTTCTCTGGCTTTTCCCACACTCCAAACACTGATATGGAATATAGATTGTTAACCTTAATGTGGACAGTGATGATGTATACAAAGCGCTGTGGAAATAATGGCGGTATGTAAGTGAATAAACAGTATTATTTTGAACATTCCCATAAGAATGGAGGAAGTCCAATAGAAAATGCATTATACCGTCAAGAGTTGGAGTCATCGGATCCTTCATATAATAATATCTATTTATTTATATAGCACCATCCTATTCCGCAGCACTTTAAAATCCATCAGCAACACTGTCCCCATTGGGGCTCACAATCTACATTCATTATGTCTTTGGATTGTGGGAGGAAACTGGAGGAGGAAACTCAGCAGACACAGGGGGAACATACCAACTCCTTGCAGATGTTGTTATCCCTCTACATTAGGCCAAAAGCCCCCACAAGGAGAGACCCCCAGTATCAGTGCTCAGCACTTGCTCCCCATTATCCAAACTCTGAAGGGTAGGACAATGTCTACAGCGTTTCCACCTTTTCCTCATAGATGGCGAATCATCAGATGCAGAAGACGATCAATAAGTCGTTTCTTCTTCTCACAAATAGATCAAAACCCAAAAGTTACTTTACCGTCAGCTAAAAATGATTAGAACCAAACAAGGGATTGTAGGACGAGATCATCGGGGTCGTGACCTACAGGACAAGAGGCGTCCAGAGCTGATTGGAGAAAGGGTTAATTATATAGAATTCTAGGACGATTCGAACATTCCGCACTGTTCATTCCATAGAATGTTCACATCGAGTTTAACCCTTTGGAGACATTGGGGCGGTCAGGCTGACCCCTCTCCAGTATCCGGACCTCGAGTTCTGACCTCGGTTCTTCCTACAGAAACTTTGTATTTATTTGTAATCAAACAGTAAACAAAATGGAACACTCGACCCGAAGACAATGGGGATCTGTAGGACTTTACCTGCGGGGTCCGGAGACGGGGTCACTTCTGTCGCATGGATACACGTCAGTTCCAGCAGAATCGCCAGCAGGAGGTAGCGCTTCATTGTGCTGCTCGCAGGCTCCAGGTAGACGGCAATACCTGCAAATCACCCAAATAGCATTTAAATGTGAGGCGGCGCAGGGGGGAGCGGCCGGGAGGGGTCTGAGGACAGGGCGGACTGAAAACCTGTTACCTGCAGCTCCAGGGAAGGACTAGAACAATCTCACCTGAGACAATATCCAGTGCTGGCAGGCAAGAAAAAGTGACAGCAAAGTGACAGCTAGGAGCAGACATTGTGTAAGAGGTGTGAAACATTCAGATCTGTGGGATCACACAGGGGTTAAATTCAGCATAGGGTCACCAGAGGCAAAGACTCAATGTACTCACCTCACCCCACACCCAAATACCAGACCCATGCACAGGGGCTGACAGGTGACCCCAACACTTGGGGACACTGACAGAAGAGGACCCCCAACATCTAACACCTGAGGACACTGACAGAAGAGGGACCCCGACACCCAACACCTGAGGACCCCAACAGAAGAGGGGCCCCCAACACCTGAGGACACAGGCAGAAGAGGGCCCCCAACACCTGAGGACCCCAACAGAAGAGGGCCCCCCGACACCTGAGGACACTGACAGAACAGGGCCCCCAACATCTGAGGACACTGACAGAAGAGGGCCCCTGACACCTGAGCACACTAACAGAAGAGGCCCCCCAACACATGAGGACACTGACCGAAGAGGGCCCACGCACACAACACCTGAGGACCCCAACAGAAGAGGGCCCCCCGACACCTGAGGACACTGACAGAAGAGGGCCCCCAACACCTGTGCACACCGATAGAAGAGGCCCCCAACACCTGAGGACACCGACAAAAGAGGCGCCCAACACATGAGGACACTAACAGAAGAGGGCACCCGCACCCAACACCTAAGGACACCAACAAAAGAGGCCCTCCCGACACCCAACACCTTGAGGACACCGACATAAGAGGGCCCCTATCACCCAACATCTGTGAACACTGACAGAAGAGGGCCCCCGACACCTGAGGACACCGACAGAAGAGGCCCCCGACACCTGAGGACAGAGACAGAAGAGGGCACCCAACATCTAACACCTGAAGACACTGACAGAAGAGGGCCCCCAACAACTGAGGACACCGCCAAAAGAGGTCCCCCAACGCCTGAGGACACTGACAAAAGAGGCTCCCCAACACCTGAGGACACCGACAAAAGAGGGCACCCAATACCTGATGACACTGACAAAAGAGGGCCCCCAACACCTGAGGACACCGACAAAAGAGGCCCCCAACACATGAGGACACCAACAGAAGAGGCCCCCCCAACACATGAGGACACCGACAAAAGAGGACCCCAACACATGAGGACAGCAACAGAAGAGGGCTCCCGACACCCAACACCTGAGGACACTGACAGAAGGGGACCCCCGACATCCAACACCTGAGGACACCAACAGAAGAAGGCCCCCGACACCCAACACCTTGAGGACACCGACAAAAGAGGACCCCCAACACCCAACATCTGAGGACACTGACAGAAGAAGGCCCCGACACCGACAAAAGAGGACCCCCGACACCCAACATCTGAGGACACTGACAGAAGAGGGCCCACTGACACCCAACACCTGAGGACACTGACAGAAGAGGGCCCCTGACACCCAACACCTGAGGACACCGACAGAAGAGAGCCCCCCAACACCTGAGGACACTGACAGAAGAGGGCCCCCGCACCCAACACCTGAGGACACTGACAGAAGAGGGCCCCCAACACCTGAGGACACAGATAGAAGAGGCCCCAACACCTGAGGACACCGACAAAAGAGGCGCCCAACACATGAGGACACTAACAGAAGAGGGCACCCGCACCCAACACCTAAGAACACCAACAAAAGAGGCCCCCCCAACACCTTGAGGACACCGACATAAAAGGGCCCCTGACACCCAACATCTGTGGACACTGACAGAAGAGGGCCCCCGACACCTGAGGACACCGACAGAAGAGGCCCCTGACACCTGAGGACAGAGACAGAAGAGGGCACCCAACATCTAACACCTGAAGACACTGACAGAAGAGGGCCCCCAACAACTGAGGACACCGCCAAAAGAGGTCCCCCAACACCTGATGACACTGACAAAAGAGGGCCCCCAAAACCTGAGGACACCGACAAAAGAGGCCCCCAACACATGAGGACACCAACAGAAGAGGCCCCCCCAACACATGAGGACACCGACAAAAGAGGACCCCAACACATGAGGACACCAACAGAAGAGGCCCCCCCAACACATGAGGACACCGACAAAAGAGGACCCCAACACATGAGGACAGCAACAGAAGAGGGCTCCCGACACCCAACACCTGAGGACACTGACAGAAGGGGACCCCCGACATCCAACACCTGAGGACACCAACAGAAGAAGGCCCCCGACACCCAACACCTTGAGGACACCGACAAAAGAGGACCCCCGACACCCAACATCTGAGGACACCAACAGAAGAAGGCCCCCGACACCGACAAAAGAGGACCCCCGACACCCAACATCTGAGGACACTGACAGAAGAGGGCCCACTGACACCCAACACCTGAGGACACTGACAGAAGAGGGCCCCCGACACCCAACACCTGAGGACACCGACAGAAGAGGGCCCCCGACACCCAACATCTGAGGACACCAACAGAAGAAGGCCCCCGACACCCAACACCTTGAGGACACCGACAAAAGAGGACCCCCGACACCCAACATCTGAGGACACTAACAGAAGAAGGCCCCCGACACCCAACACCTTGAGGACACCGACAGAAGAGGGCCCCCGACACCCAACATCTGAGGACACTGACAGAAGAGGGCCCACTGACACCCAACACCTGAGGACACTGACAGAAGAGGGCCCCCGACACCCAACACCTGAGGACACCGACAGTAGAGGGCCCCCGACACCCAACATCTGAGGACACCAACAGAAGAAGGCCCCCGACACCCAACACCTTGAGGACACCGACAAAAGAGGACCCCCGACACCCAACATCTGAGGACACTAACAGAAGAAGGCCCCCGACACCCAACACCTTGAGGACACCGACAGAAGAGGGCCCCCCAACACCTGAGGACACTGACAAAAGAGGTCCCCTGACACCCAGCACTTGAGGACACCGACAGAAGAGGTCCCCCGACACCCAACACCTGGAACAAATTCTCCCTGCTTTGAAGGTACAAAAGGGCCCCTTGAACACCTGGGCCCCTGTGCAGCTGTATTGGTTGCATCAGTTGTATGTCCACCCCTGACCTGCTGGGGTAAATCATGTTGGGAGTTGTAGTTCCATAACTGGAGAGAGTCCTTATCAGTGGGGGCACAAAGGGCATCACATTTGGCATAATCCACATGGATCAGATGTGGAGAACTACAACTCACAGCATGGCAATGAAAAGTCCAGCGCCACCTGCTGGTCACAGGAGATATTACAGCTGGACATCCAGATAAAAGTATTGAGAGCAGATGTTCCCTTGTCATCTGAGAAGAGCCTGATATCAGACTAAAATGTTATGGGGGAAAAGTCTGGAAACGTTAAACTCCTGGGCCCCTATGCAAAATCTCCAACAGGACCCCCCACTATTTACTAGTCCTGTTCTTCTCATAGGGGCCAATAGATATCGCTTTCCTCCTCAGTCTATAGGGCTTAGGTACAACCAGAACGCCTGCACCCAGGGCCAGACTTAAGGGCAGGGGCAGACTGGGCAGTTACCAAGGCCCCCATCCCCTGAGAGTCCCCATCTATAGTTATACCTCTGGTGGTGGGCACCAGGGGCTGCAGTGATTTTACCACTTGATAGATAACGTATTCCTCTGCAGTGGCCTCTTTTGATTTTTATGTTTTTTGTCCATGTAGACCTGGGGTCCCGATGACCCATAACTTCATCAAGGAGAAGAAACTGCAGCATCTCAATGTAAATGAAAGGGCGGCTCCAGATTCGCTTCATGTTCTCAGTCCTGGTGCAGAAATTGTCCTATAAAATGACTTATTCTATAGCGCCCCCATCAGGCACAGATTTCATATCCTCAGCTGCGCTCACTGTCGCCCCCTACTGAGTAACCGATTGTGTATAAACTGCCTACAAAAAGGTGAGGTGACAACTGTTTTATGCAAATTTCTCACAAAAGTGGTCGTCAATAAATCCCTTTATGGATCCCATTAAAGAAAAATTAATTTATCAGCAGCCGCTCTTATCGGACCAGATAGGTGGGATCATAATGTCGTAAGAGACGCGGAAACACTAATAATATCTGCGCCTTGTGCAATCCGGGTATGGACGACTGTCACCTCCATAGGAATGCACTGAATCACTTTACCGGCAGACGATCGTGACGCAAGCTGGTAAAACGTTCTACATTCAGGGGTGAAACTACAACAGGTGCAGGGGCTGCAATCACACCCGGGCCCTGGAGCCTAGGGGCCCCCAAAGTCCCTTTGACCTATAGAAAAAGACTAATGATATTAAAGATTTGCATTAATTGGGGGCCCCATTGGAGTTTTTGCATCGGGGCCCCTGAGCTTCAAGTTACACCCCTGTGTACAACTGAAGTCAAGTTAAGATCGGTCATGTGACGAGTGTTTGGGCGAATCACAGTTCTTAATTATGGAGCCAAAACTGTAAAAAAAAAAAAGATGAAATGTTGGCATGAGGGGCTCAGAGGGGCCATCATCAGAAGACTCCAGAGAGTCAAAGATATTCTGTACAAATCAAGACTTCTCACAGCTGAGAGTTTGTTACTGTATCCAGCCCTTCACTGCTTCTTTAGGATTGTGCTGATACAGGG
Source organism: Allobates femoralis (assembly GCA_033576535.1). Classification (NCBI taxonomy): domain Eukaryota; kingdom Metazoa; phylum Chordata; class Amphibia; order Anura; family Aromobatidae; genus Allobates; species Allobates femoralis. Next base: position 103,173,891 of record JARQOC010000007.1, on the reverse strand, counting down.
GTGGACATATCATTGGTGCAGCCAGGGGCCCAAGTAGTCAGGGGGGGCCCATTTCTATCTCCGAAGCAGGTAGAATTGTGCATTTAGATGAGCTCCTTGGCCCTTATACTGTTCTTGCACAGGGACCACTTTCTGTCTGTGTCCACCAGTATACTGATACCATCAGTGGCGTAACTTGAAGCTCAAGGGCCCCGATGCAAAAGCTCCAAAGGGGCCCCCAATTATTGCAAATCTTTAATAGCAATATTCTTTTTCTATAGGCCAAAGGGACTTTTGGGGCCCCCTAAACTCAGGGCCCGGGTGTGATTGCAACCCCTGCACCTGTTGTAGTTACACCCCTGGATACCTTGTATCTGCAAGTCTCTTTATCATGACAGTCGGCACCAAGCGAATTGTAAAGAGTCGAAACTGGTTGGATTTTGGTTTTGTGACTTGGCTGTTGTGGTTGTGGTGCCTTGAGGGTCACAATACAACTCCATTCACCTACAACGGAGCCACTCTGGTTTGGGCTTTGTGTAGAACTGCACCTCGTTGCCCCACCTGATGTCATTAATATATCGGGGTCACACTTTACTGTCTCCCCACTTTCACCAGATTGTGACATTTCGCACCTTCTGGGGATACGTAATATCAGCTTGACAACCCCTGTCCACACGGGCATGGGGAGCGAAAGAGGGTGATCTATGCCACCTCTGGTGTGGCCCAACCCTCAGGCTGGTAGAGTTGTGCCAGCCCGGCGAAGCGGCCACCAATCTCTCATTAGATCTAAACCTAGCCCATTAACGTCATTCGTCCCGTTCCTGAGTTCTTGGAAGTGTAACCGGTATGCGGCTAGGACATACTCCATAACACCTCATGAAATGACGGCTCCCATCCGCCTGGGGGGTTCTCTTTGAAGCAGTTAAGCAGCTTAGCACCCAGCAGAGATTCCTCCTGCCAAAATGGCCTTGTTCCCAGTGAAGCTTCTAGAGGTGCGAGTCTTTCCCTTGGCGCTGTTGAAGCTGGACCATCTTCTGAGTCGGTTGTCCTCTCTTAGTGTCTCACATTATGAAGAAGGTCTAAATTCTTGAACCTGATAGGATACAGTCGTTTGGCATGAAATGATGTACCCCATATTCTTCACATGCTCCTTTTGTAGCAAAGTCTCTATCGATCGCCGCCATCAGGGGTGAACGAAGCCCCTCCGCCGCCTGAGGTGAAGAGCGGGGGGAAGGAGTACTGTACGTGCCGGCCGGAGCGGGGGGGGAAAAGGTGCTGTCGATGGCAGGCGGCGCATAGCAGCAGCCATGTGCAAGGTGCCTGTCACATCACCGCCCCCCTGCCACATTGCCGCTCCCCTGTTATAGTGCCGCCTGAGCAACCAGCCCAACTTGCTTAATGGTTGCTGCAGCCCTGACCGCCATATGTCCTTGTAGAGGATAAAATAACATATCAGAGCTCCTCTCGTGACCAGATACATCAGACGGGTGTTCAACTTCTTAATGTAAATAAGAGTTTTCCCATTCAGTGACACAAAGCCGGGATTGTGCAGAAGAGATGAAGCACAAAGGAGGGAATTTATTGTGTTGAGGAGAGCCATAGGTTCAAATACTTAATTAACCTTAAGACATAAGGGCATGAGAGAAACGATAGCAATGGTATCACAGACATTGTTTTCTTAGTTTTCATCACTCTTTGGCGTTTACAACATTACTGACGCAGTTTGTGCCCCCATTCTTATTTTGGTCCTTTGTGCCATTGTTGTTGTCTTTAAGATTTGCTCAAATTTTGGTGCAATTTTACAAAATAACCATTCATTGTGCAGTTTAATAAATTGGTTGCAATTTACGTTAATGATGTGATGACAGCGAACACCAACAAACCCAGTCCTGGTCAGTAACTATATACCGTTGAAACCAGCAGTGTCCATCCACTATATAAAATGACACATCTGCAGGTTTTTCTCACTATCTGACATGAAATCAGAATAAACCTTTCCTGTTTTAGGTCATTTAGGATGAACCATAATTATTAATATTTGCCTAATGCCTGAATAATGAGAGAATGTTTTAAGGCATTTTTGTTACTTTCTGCAGTCACAAGTTTACATACACTAAGATTACTATGTCTTTAAACAATATGGGAAAGCCCATATGATGATGTCATGTGTTTGGAAGCTTCTGATAGGTTTATTGGCAACATCTGAGTTAATTAGAGACACACCTGTGGATGTATTTTAATGCACACTTGAAACACACTGCTTCTTTGTCTACCACCGTGGGAGAATCAAAAGAAATCACCCAAGATATCAGGAAGGGAATTGTGGACTTGCACAGGTCTGGTTTATCCTTGGGTGCAATTTCCAGATACCTGAAGTTGCCTCGTTCATCTGTACACACAATTATACACAGGTGCAAACAAGATGGGAATGTACAGCCATCATACCACTCAGGAAGGAGATGGGCTCTGTGTTCCAGAGATGAACGTGCTTTGGCCTGACATGTGCATATCAACGCAAGATTAAAAGCAAAAGACTTTGTGAAGATGATGGCAGAAGCTGGTAAGATTGTGTCACTATCCACAGTGAAATGAGTACTGTATCAACATTGGCTGAAAGGCCGCTCTGCCAGGAAGAAGCCATAAACTCCAATAGAAACATAAAAAAGCCAGATTATTAATGTTTGCAAATGTACACAGGAACAAAGACCTACATTTCTGGACACATCCTGGGTCTGATGAAACTAATATTGAACTGTTTGGCCATAATGACCATCGTTACATTTGGAGGAAAAAGAGAGAAGCTTGGAAGCCTAAGAACACCATCCCAACTGTGAAACACGGAGGTGGCAGCATCATGTTGTGGGGTTGCTTTGTTGCTGGAGGGACTGGTGATCTTCACAAAATAGATGGATCATGAGGAAAGAAGATTATGTGGCAAAACTGAAGCAACATCTCAAGAATCAGCCAGGAAGTTAAATCTGGGCCGGCAATAGGTCTTCCAGATAGATAATGACCCAAAACTACTGCCAAACTTGTTACAAAGTGGCTTAAGGATAACAAAGTCAATGTTTTGAAGCGTCCATCACAAAGCCCTGATCTCCATCCTATTGAACATTTATGGGAAAACCTGAAAAGTCTGAGAACAAGACCTACAAACATGGCTCAGCTACACCAGTACTGTCAGGAGGAATGGGCCCAAATTCCCACTAACTATTGTGAGAAGATTGTGGAAGGATCCAGAACGTTTCACCCAAGTCATATAGTTTAAGGGCAATGGGACCTAATACTATTGAAAAGTATGTAAACTTGTGACTTTGCAAAAAGTAAATGAAATGCCTTAAAACATTCTCTCATTCTGGCATTTGGCAAATATTAATAACTAGATGGAAGCGCCCGATGAAATCGCATCAGGAGGGCAGTGATATCACAATGGGGGCAGGCTCTGTGGCACTGGGGTCGTCAGCCATCTCTCCCCCTGTGTGCTGTCTCTTTCCCCCTGTGCTGTCTTCTCCCCTATGTGTTGTCTCCTTTGAGCTGTCTCCCATAGGTGCACTCTCTCTATTCCTCCTTCTTCTCTCTTCCCCCATGATCTCTCCACCCCTGTGCTGTCTTCCCCCAGGCGCTCTCTCTTATCCCTCTGTGCGCTCTCTCTCCCCGCATGGTCTCTCCACCCTTGTGCTGTCTTCCCCAGGCGCTCTCTCTTATCCCTCTGTGCGCTCTCTCTCCCTGCATGGTCTCTCCACCCTTGTGCTGTCTTCCCCCAGGCGCTCTCTCTTTCCTCTGTGCGCTCTCTCTCCCGCATGGTCTCTCCACCTTGTGCTGTCTTCCCCAGCGCTCTCTCTTACCCCTCTGTGCACTCTCTCTCCCGCATGGTCTAACCACCTCTGTGCTGTTTTCTCCCCTCTGTCCTCTCTCCTTTGAGTTGTCTTCCCCCTGTGCGCTGTCTTCTCCCCCCTGTGCTGTCTCCTTTGAGCTGTCTCTCCATTGAGCACTCGCCCCTCCTCCTGTGGTAATAGTAAAATTAAAACAAAGTATGTAAAAGGTAACATTACACTGCTGGGGTGGGAGCACATAGGCTGCTGGGATGGGGTCATTTACACTGCTGGGGGAAGGCACATACGGTGCTGGAGTGGGGGCACATAGGCTGGGGTGAGAGCACAGGTTGCTGGGGTGGGGGCATATAGACTGGAGTGCGGGCACATACGCAGGGGGCACATAGGCTGGGGTGAAGGCACATAGGCTGGGGTGAAGGCACATAGGCTGGGGTGAAGGTACATACACTGGGGTGGGGGCATATAGGCTAGGGTGCAGGCACATAGGCTGGAGTAAAGGTACATAGGCTGAGGTGGGGGCACATAGGCTGCTGGGATGGGGTCATTTACACTGCTGGGGTGGGGGCACACAGGCTGAGGTCAGGGCACAGGTTGCTGAGGTGGAGGCATATAGACTGGGGTGTGGGCATTAGGCTGGGGTGTGGGCATATAAGCTGGGGTGAAGGTACATAGTCTGGGGTGGGGGCACATAGGCTGGGGTGAAGGTACATAGGCTGGGCGTACATAGACTGGGGGTGGGCACATATGCTAGGGTGGGGGCACATAGGCTGAGGTGAAGACACATAGGCTGGGCTGATGGGGGGGCACATAGGTGGGTTGGGGGCGGCTGTAGGCCTGGGGGCTACATAGGACACTGGGCTGAGGGCACAGTCTCACACACCCTGCACTCCACATATGCCCTTGTTTATTCGTTATCTGTTAGTGATGCCAACAATGGTCCCATCTTCTCATTTGTTATTCTGCTTCTTCCTGGCTGGCAAAACTTGGTGGCTCTGTCCACCCGAGTCACATGTGTATAACACCATCGCAGGTCCTGCTCTGCTCCAGTAGCAGATATGTTCTCCATCTGTGTGTGGGGGGGGGTGCAGACAGTGAACTGGGGTCTCCTGACAGGGGCCGGATGACAGCGCACTGGGTGCTGACGCTGGCCCCATGAGCCATGTGGACTGATAGCAGGACTCATCTCCAGTCCGGCACATGCCCAGTGATTAGGAGGGCACGATGATGACTGACACAAAGAGGCAATTATGTAAATAGTTTATGATAAATCCTAATTGACCTCAAATGGGAAAGGTTTATTTTGATTTCATGCCAGATAGTGAGACGAACGTGCAGATGTGTCTATACATTGTATGTACGGTTTTGCTGGAGCCGTGTAATGCAAGGTGTCGGGTGAGCGGCGTCATTTCTCCATTGTGAGGGGTTCATTATTTGACTCCTAGACCTGAGCTCTCTGATAACGTCTCCATCAGGCCTCGTGTTTGTTGATGTTAAAACAGTCATTTATGTTCTTCAGATGCCCAATACCACAATTGGCAAAATCCGCAGCCGAGGAGTATAACCCCCACCTGGCGGCTGCTCACACATCTGATTCTGGTAATACGCGGCACCTCTGTCCGCTCCACCTGCCCGGGGCTTTCTGGGAAAAGAGGAACAACTTATTATTGACTGTTTTATTACAGAACATGTCGTAGAGAGTTAAGTCAACAGCCGTCTGGAGAGAATAAATTCCTCCCCACAATATTCACCCTTAGCAATGTTGACATAACAAAGGATAATATTTCACAGCTCGAGATCTGCACTGATTCAACATCACCCACCCCAAACTCTTTAGATACAAAAGGTCCTTAAGGTCGATTTGCCAAGATGTTGTAAGAGGAAGACTCACCATCTTGCATAAGAAGCCCAGGACAGAGCGTGCGCCGCGCTGCATCATCTGATGATTCCGGGTTGCATCGTTAAATGGGATCGGCTGGAAGTGTTACATGTTGTCTTGTTTTGGTACGGTCATGGAAACCCTTAACTTTTTGGAGAGCTTTTGTAATAGACAGAACAGGGTCGACACGTTGCCAGTGAGACTTGAATTAAAACAGTTCATCGATGAAGGGAGACAAAAGACATGCGACATTATATGCCCACGGCTTTTAGACCCTCAGTATTTATTAGCTTTGAGAAAGCAGAAACCATAGGGGTTGCATAAAAAAGAAAGAAACTAAAAGACATTATTATTATGATAAGATATTATACGACATTATTATAACACACTTCCCTAGCCCAACACAAAATCAACTTTTCAGTAAAAATGCAAAGGAAACCATTTTCCTGGTCAGACAAGCTCCATGACACAGTCTTCAAGCATTAATAAGATATATGGAAAAACATAAAATTGTTTCTAAATAATAATAATGAAGCCAGATATAAATATTAACTATAACAGTATCATATCGGAAGGTGGAACGTTGCAGCTTTTATGTTTTCCGCAGCACAAATATTAGAAGAGACCAACTCGTGCTTAGATGAGCGAAGGATCATCTGGTAGTCGCCATCATAGGAAACAGCCACCTCCGGGCTCACAAGATCCTGATTGGTTGCTCTCAAACACTTGTTCACATTTTAAGTCTTTTCTCATTAAGAAAAGTATTTAACCTTTCTCTAAATGGTCTCATTAGTCAACACTTTGGTGTCTGCTGGAACCAGTTTCTCTTCTCCTGTCAAGTTACCCACATGGTGGAAGTGCAGACGTCTTCATCGATCTGTACTCAGAGTACACTAAGTGATATATGACAACATAGAAAACAATTTATGGGAAATATAGGTGAAGATCTACGTCCAAAGAAGTAATCACGTCTCCTCCCTTTAATCCTCGTCAATCACCATCAGTCGAGCACTGTATTATGACAAATTAATCAATGACCCAGATTAGTCTAATTAATTGGAAGATGAAACAAGAAAAAGAATAAAAACTTCCTGGAATCTGGATAATAATTCTAAGTCACTAATACGTCAGAGCGACTCATATAAAACTATTACAAGGCTTGTTAACGTGGACAAACCAAGATCCAGCATTTTTCATCAAGGTGTACATGATGGGTTTAGAAAAATATAAACTTATGTAGTAGACAAAGGCATTTTCCATTGATATAAAAATGGAGAACCAGGACAGGAGAAGTGAAACAGTATTGGTTAAGTACATGGACCAAACAAAAAAAAATGTAGAAGAACAATGACTAAACCAGCTAAAAGGGTGACGAACATGGACCAAGCCAAGGAAAGGGTGAAGGACATGGAACAAGCCAAGGAAAGGTAAAGAACATGGACCAAGCCACGGAACGGGTGAAGAACATGGACCAAGACACGGAACGGGTGAAGAACATGGACCAAGCCAAGGAAAGGGTGAAGAACATGGAACAAGCCAAGGAAAGGTAAAGAACATGGACCAAGCCAAGGAAAGGATGAAGAACATGTACCAAGCCAAGGAAAGGGTGAAGAACATGGACCAAGACAAGGGAAAATGGAGAAGATCATGGACCAAGCCAAGGAAAGGGTGAAGAACATGGACCAAGCCAAGAAAAGAGTGAAGAACATGGACCAAACCAAGAAAAGGATGAATAACATGGACCAAGCCAATGAAAAAGGCGAAGAACATGGACCAAGCCAAGAAAAAGGTGAAGAACATGGACCAAGCCAAGAAAAGGGTGAATAACATGGACCAAGCCAAGGAAAGGGTGAAGAACATGGACCAAGCCAAGAAAAGGGTGAAGAACATGGACCAAGCCAATGAAAGGGTGAAGAACATGGACCAAGCCAAGAAAAGGGTGAATAACATGAACCAAGCCAAGAAAAAGGTGAAGAACATGGACCAAGCCAAGAAAAGGGTGAAGAACATGGACCAAGCCAAGAAAAGGGTGAAGAACATGGACCAAGCCAAGAAAAAGGTGAAGAACATGGACCAAGCCAAGAAAAGGGTGAAGAACATGGACCAAGCCAAGGAAAGGGTGAAGAACATGGACCAAGACAAGGGAAAATGGAGAAGAACATGGACCAAGCCAAGGAAAGGGTGAAGAACATGGACAAAACCAAGAAAAGGGTGAATAACATGGACCAAGCCAAGAAAAAGGAGAAGAACATGGACCAAGCCAAGAAAAGGGTGAAGAACATGGACCAAGCCAAGAAAAGGGTGAAGAACATGGACCAAGCCAAGAAAAGGGTGAATAACATGGACCAAGCCAAGAAAAAGGTGAAGAACAAGGACCAAGCCAAGGAAAGGGTGAAGAGCATGGACAAAACCAAGGAAAGAGTAAAGCACAAGGACCAAACCAAGGACAATACTGATGAACATGGAACAAACCATGGAAAGGGTAAATCACATAGACCAAACAAAGGACAATAGTGAAGAACATGGACTAAACCATGGAAAGAGTAAAGCACATAGACCAAACTAAGGACAATAGTAAAGAACATGGACTAAACCAATTGAAAGGGTAAAGCACATAGACCAAACCAAGGACAATAATGAAGAACATGGATTCAATAAAAGAAAATGTAGAAGAACATGGACCAAAACAAAAAAAATGAAGAACAAGACAAGGTTTATGCCAAGGAAAATGAGTAGGAGCATAGACCAAGACAAGAAAATTGTGAAGAACATGGTTCAAACCAAGGAAAATGGAGAAGATCATGGACTAAATGAAAGAAAATAGATATGAGCAAGGTCTAACACAAGGAAAATTGTGAAAAATGTGAACCGAGCAATGGATGCTGAAGAACAAAGAATGAACTAAGGAAGATAGTGATGAAATGAAGATCAAACAAAAAATATATTGTGAACAACAAAGACCAAACCAAGGAAAATGGAGAAGAACAAGGACCAAAGAAAAATAGTGAAGAACATAGACCAAGCCAAGGAAAATGGTGAAAAATGTGAACCAAACCAAGGATAAAGGTGAAGAACATAAGAAAGACCAAAGGAATAGGTCAATAAGGACCAAACTAAGGAAGATGGTGAAGAACATGGACTAAGCTACAAAAATGGGGAACATCATGGACAAAGCCATGGGAAATGGTGAAGAACACGGACCAAGCTAAGGAAAATTGCAAAGAACATGGACCAAACCAAAGAAAGGCTGAAGAACATGGACCAAGCCAGGGAAAATAGTGAAGAACATGGACCAAGACAAGGAAAATGGTTAAAAACATGGACGAAGCCAAGGAAAATGGTGAAGAAGATGGACCAAGTCCTGGCAAATGGTAAAAATGTGGACCAAGCAATGATTATGGTGAAGATTGTTAACAAAACCAAGTAAAATGGTGAAGAACATAAGTGAAACCAAGAAAAGAGGTCAAAAGAGGACTAAACCAAGGAACATCGTGAAGAACATGAACCACGCAAGAGAAAATGGTGAAGAACATGGATCAAGACAAGAAAATTGGTGAACAATATGGACCAACAAAGGGAAACTGGAAAACAATGTGAACCAAACCAGAGAAATTGACAAAAACCTTGAGCAAAACCAAGACAACTGGTGCAGAACAAGGAAACTGATGGAAGATCATAGACAAAACACCCAGTGCAGTGGAGAAGACAATTGTCTTATGAAGGCTAAGATAGAGAATTCACTTCAAAAGCCAATTGGCCCAATCCCAAAAGGGAATCTCAATTATCATTGTCTATTAATAATCAAACATTTCTGTGCAATTTAATGACGGAATATCCAGCTATAATTATGTCCAAGGAGCCTCACGCCCAACACGTACAGGTGACAATGAGGAAGAGAACGAAAGCTTGAATGTGCCCAAAAAGTGATTGATTGATAAAATATATGTGTCATACATTCACAAGTCATCGAGCAGCGACTACAGAGAGGTTATATATACAAATAAATAAGATGTACCGTAACCAGATCCAAAAAAGAAAAAATAATTGTATATAGGAGCAGTATTATAGTAGTTATATTCTTGTACATAGGAGCAGTATTATAGTAGTTATATTCTTGTATATAGGGGCAGTATTATAGTAGTTATATTCTTGTACATAGGGGCAGTATTATAGTAGTTATATTCTTGTACATAGGAGCAGTATTATAGTAGTTATATTCTTGTATATAGGGCAGTATTATAGTAGTTATATTCTTGTACATAGGGCAGTATTATAGTAGTTATATTCTTGTAATAGGGGCAGTATTATAGTAGTTATATTCTTGTATATAGGAGCGAGTATTATAGTAGTTATATTCTTGTATATAGGAGCAGTATTATAGTAGTTATATTCTTGTATATAGGGGCAGTATTATAGTAGTTATATTCTTGTACATAGGGCAGTATTATAGTAGTTATATTCTTTACATAGGAGCAGTATTATAGTAGTTATATTCTTGTATATATAGGAGCAGTATTATAGTAGTTATATTCTTGTATATAGGAGCAGTATTATAGTAGTTATATTCTTGTATATAGGGCAGTATTATAGTAGTTATATTCTGTATATAGGAGCAGTATTATAGTAGTTATATTCTTGTACATAGGAGCAGTATTATAGTAGTTATATTCTTGTATATAGGAGCAGTATTAATAGTAGTTATATTCTTGTACATAGGAGCAGTATTATAGTAGTTATATTCTTGTACATAGGGGAGTATTATAGTAGTTATATTCTTGTATATAGGGACAGTATTATAGTAGTTATATCTTGTACATAGGAGCAGTATTATAGTAGTTATAGTCTTGTACATAAGGCAGTATTATAGTAGTTATATTCTTGTACATAGGGGCAGTATTATAGTAGTTATATTCTTGTATATAGGAGGCAGTATTATAGTAGTTATATCTTGTATATAGGGCAGTATTATAGTAGTTATATTCTTGTACATAGGAGCAGTATTATAGTAGTTATATTCTTGTATATAGGGGCAGTATTATAGTAGTTATATTCTTGTATATAGGAGCAGTATTATAGTAGTTATATTCTTGTATATAGGGCAGTATTATAGTAGTTATATTCTTGTATATAGGGGCAGTATTATAGTAGTTATATTCTGTATATAGGAGCAGTATTATAGTAGTTATATTCTTGTACATAGGACAGTATTATAGTAGTTATATTCTTGTATATAGGGCAGTATTATAGTAGTTATATTCTTGTAATAGGAGCAGTATTATAGTAGTTATATTCTTGAACATAGGGCAGTATTATAGTAGTTATATTCTTGTATATAGGGACAGTATTATAGTAGTTATATTCTTGTACATAGGGCAGTATTATAGTAGTTATATTCTTGTATATAGGACAGTATTATAGTAGTTATATTCTTGTATATAGGAGCAGTATTATAGTAGTTATATTCTTGTATATAGGGACAGTATTATAGTAGTTATATCTTGTAATAGGGGCAGTATTATAGTAGTTATAGTCTTGTATATAGGGGCAGTATTATAGTAGTTATATTCTTGTACATAGGGGGCAGTATTATAGTAGTTATATTCTTGTATATAGGAGCAGTATTATAGTAGTTTATTATTCTTGTATATAGGGACAGTATTATAGTAGTTATATTCTTGTAATAGGAGCAGTATTATAGTAGTTATATTCTTGTATATAGGGCAGTATTATAGTAGTTATATTCTTGTATATAGGAGCAGTATTATAGTAGTTATATTCTTGTATATAGGGGCAGTATTATAGTAGTTATATTCTTGTATATAGGGGCAGTATTATAGTAGTTATATTCTTGTACATAGGAGCAGTATTATAGTAGTTATATTCTTGTATATAGGGCAGTATTATAGTAGTTATATTCTGTACATAGGGGCAGTATTATAGTAGTTATATTCTTGTAATAGGAGCAGTATTATAGTAGTTATATTTTGTATATATAGGAGCAGTATTATAGTAGTTATATTCTTGTATATAGGAGCAGTATTATAGTAGTTATATTCTTGTATAAAGGGGCAGTATTATAATAGTTATATTCTTGTATATAGGGCAGTATTATAGTAGTTATATTCTTGTATATAGGGGCACTATTATAGTAGTTATATTCTTGTATATAGGATCAGTATTATAGTAGTTATATTCTTGTACATAGGGGCAGTATTATAGTAGTTATATTCTTGTATATAGGAGCAGTATTATAGTAGTTATATTCTTGTATATAGGGGCAGTATTATAGTAGTTATATTCTTGTATATAGGAGCAGTATTATAGTAGTTATATTCTTGTATATGGGGGCAGTTTATAGTAGTTATATTCTTGTACATAGGGGCAGTATTATAGTAGTTATATTCTTGTATATAGGAGCAGTATTATAGTAGTTATATTCTTGTATATAGGAGCAGTATTATAGTAGTTAATTCTTGTATATAGGGGCAGTATTATAGCTAGTTATATTCTTGTATATAGGGGCAGTATTATAGTAGATTATATTCTTGTATATAGGGCAGTATTATAGTAGTTATATTCTTGTATATGGGGCAGTGTTATAGTAGTTATATTCTTGTAATAGGAGCAGTATTATAGTAGTTATATTATTGTATATAGGAGCAGTATTATAGTAGTTATATCTTGTACACAGGGGCAGTATTATAGTAGTTATATTCTTTTATATGGGGCAGTGTATATAGTAGTTATATTCTTGTATATAGGAGCAGTATTATAGTAGTTATATTCTTGTATATAGGAGCATATTATAGTAGTTACATTCTTGTATATAGGGGCAGTATTATAGTAGTTATATTCTTGTATATGGGGCAGTGTTATAGTAGTTATATTCTTGTATATAGGAGCAGTATTAATAGTAGTTATACTCTTGTATATAGGAGCAGTATTATAGTAGTTACATTCTGTATATAGGAGCAGTATTATAGCAGTTATATTCTTGTATATAGGGGCAGTATTATAGTAGATATATTCTTGTATATAGGAGCAGTATTATAGTAGATATATTCTTGTATATAGGGGCAGTATTATATTAGTTATATTCCTGTATATAGGAGCAGTATTATAGTAGTTATATTCTTGTACATAGGGGCAGTATTATAGTAGTTATATTCTTGTATATAGGGGCAGTATTATAGTAGTTATATTCTTGTATACAGGAGCAGTATTATAGTAGTTATATTCTTGTATAAAGGGGCAGTATTATAGTAGTTATATTCTTGTACATAGGGGCAGTATTATAGTAGTTATATTCTTGTACATAGGGGCAGTATTATAGTAGTTATATTCTTGTATATAGGGGCAGTATTATAGTAGTTATAGTCTTGTACATAGGAGCAGTGTTATAGTAGTTATATTCTTGTATATAGGGTCAGTATTATAGTATTATATTCTTGTATATAGGGTCAGTATTATAGTAGTTATAGTCTTGTACATAGGGGCAGTATTATAGTAGTTATAGTCTTGTATATAGGGGCAGTATTATAGTAGTTATATTCTTGTATATAGAGGCAGTATTATAGTAGTTATATTCTTGTATATAGGAGCAGTATTATAGTAGTTATATTCTTGTATAGGGGCAGTATTATAGTAGTTATATTCTTGTACATAGGGGCAGTATTATAGTAGTTATATTCTTGTATATAGGGGCAGTATTATAGTAGTTATATTCCTGTATATAGGAGCAGTATTATAGTAGTTATATTCTTGTACATAGGGGCAGTATTATAGTAGTTATATTCTTGCATATAGGAGCAGTATTATAGTAGTTATAAATTCTTGTATATAGGGGCAGTATTATAGTAGTTATAGTCTTGTATATAGGAGCAGTATTATAGTAGTTATATTCTTGTATAGGGGCAGTATTATAGTAGTTATATTCTTGTACATAGGGGCAGTATAATAGTAGTTATATTCTTGTACATAGGGGCAGTATTATAGTAGTTATATTCTTGTATATACGGGCAGTATTATAGTAGTTATATTCTTGTACATAGGGGCAGTATTATAGTAGTTATATACTCTGGTTGGTGGCACGCTATCCTTGTTTTGGGTGCTGTTCTTTCTTCGCTGCCTGTGGGAATGAGAATGCGTTAATGACTGAGGATTGTAATAGAACGGTTATGGCAGGATTTCTCATGATTGATTAAATAAATTACTTGGCGCTGAGGAAAGAGAATATTTGATAACAAAGGGAATTGTGGGCGCCACCGGCGAGGGATCAAAGCGTGACGGTAACAAGCGGACAAATTAGCAGTCACTTCCAGTAGATAAAGCGCGGCCGTATTGAGAGATTGTGGGTAATCTTTCGCGGTTTGTGTTGTGTCGGGATCTATGGAGATGAATGTACCTGGAGCCACAAAACAACCATTGTGATGGCGGACTGGTAACAGGGACGGGCCAGGTCCCAGGAGTCACCTGAGCTCCTCTGTAGGGGCCTCGGGACACAATCTGTGACTTGTGCCAGGAACCTTTGTTACGCTTCAATGGGCTTCAATGGAGGTTTGTGTTCCCAGAAGCAATGGAAGAAGATGAGGCAGAGATAACCTCTTAACCCTTTATCCTCCTGGACAGAGGACATGCCAAAAGAAGGCAAGGGCGAGGACTGGAGGTTAATGATAAGCTTTATTTCTATAGAGCCAACATATTCCACAGCACTTTACAATTAAGCAGATGTACAGACAATAAAGACAATACAAAGCAACAATTCACCAGATACAAGAGGAGTGAGGATCACAAACATACAATGTATAAGAGGGTTCTGTAACTAAAAGCATAAAAAGCATTTCTCTACATAGTATAGCGCCACCTGGTGCTCACAGTGTAGAGCAATAAAAAAGAGCTCTGCCCGCTCATCAGAAGAGGAGCAAAGTCTCTGCAGTATATAGAATATATAATAAAGCTGAGAATACCTCTAATGTCTCTGGGTCACACTCCATGGTGTAATTATTACCCAACTCCAGGAGCACTTAGCGAATGCTATGCCCATTAAAAACAGTTACACGGTACATGGTGCACCTGCCAAACATCGGCACAACTAAAGCAGCACTCCAGCGGTTTTTTTTTTTCAGCATTGGAGTTGCACTAAAAGGGTGGAAACACACTGGCATGAAAAAAAACGACCCGATTGTCATCCAGGAGAGTCGTCCGAGTATCGTCCGAGTGCGGTCCGTGATTTTGTCAGTCCCATACACTTGCATTAGCGAGTCTCACGTGGAAACGCAGACTGTCGCAGCACGTTGCGATTTGTTCTTGTCATGGACCGCATGAGAAATAAACGCCTAAAACCCACTAATGTGGTCTCGGACATTAACTAACATTGGTCCGACGGCAGTACGATAAAATCACACATTGCAGTCATCTGACTTTCACGCCAGAGTGTCCGAACCCTAACTATCCTGGTCTCTCCCCTCGCTCATTCTCCCTTCCTTGGTCTCTCTCCTTCCCCCTCTCATTCTCTTCCTTGGTCTCTCTCCCTCCCTCTCTTGTTCTCTCTTTCATGGTCTTGGTCTCTCTCTCTGTCAGTCTCTCTCCCTCTCCCTTTGGTCTCTCTCTCTCGGTCTCTCTCTTTTCTTCTATCTCATTCTCTCTCCCTCCCTCTCTTTCGCTCTTTCTCCCTCTCAGTCTTTCTCCCTGTTTCCCTCTCCCCCCTCCTTCTCATTCTTTCGTTGCTTTTCTCTTGGTCTCTCTCCCTCGTTCGCTCTTTCGATGTCTCTCTCATTCCCTCTCTCTTTCATTCTCTGCCTCTCGGTCGCTGTCATTCTTTCTCTCGGTCTCTCATTCCCTCTCTCTCTCGGTCTCTCTCTTTCCTGTCTCTCATTGTCTCTTCTCTCCCTCATTCTCTCTTTCTATCCCTGTGTCTTCTCCCTCTTCTCCCCCCTCTCTCATTCTCTCTTTCTCTCTTTCTAGTTCTCTCCCCTTCTCTCAAATTCACATGATCTTTATTGGCAGGACTAAGTACATATCAGCATTGCCGAAGCAAATGGTAAAAATAGGGGAATGGAGGGTAGGGAGTGGGGAGTAGGTAGGCATATAGAGGTCCAGGATATATCGGGATCGTTTTAGAGGGTAGGGGCATATCCGGGGTGGGGTACAGAAGTCCATGGCATATCAGCCTCTTAGTTGGGGGAATAGGGGCATGTCTGGGTGGGGTACAGAAGTCTATGGTATATCAGTCTCCTTAGTCTGTGGCAGGCACTGACATATTGCGCTGCTATGGCCGCTGCACTTTCCTCTTCCCCAGTAGTATTGGCAATTTCTCTTCCTCCTCCATTGAAGTGAAGTCTGGGAGGAGATCAGACAGTCTCTTGAAGTGAGTGTCCCTCAATGTGGAGTATTTAGGGCACCTCATCAAGAAGTGGGCCTCATCCTCCACAGCCTCCTGGGGGCGCTGCTGGCACAGTCTGCTCTTTGGGGTTTGTAGTTCTGTCAGTGCCGCCCGGATGTGATGAGTAGACTGTGGGCGCTCAGTCTGTACCGGCTCAGGATCTGTCGCTCTGTGGGCGCTCAGTCTGTACCGGCTCAGGATCTGTCGCTCCGTGGACGCTCAGTCTGTACCGGCTCAGGATCTGTCGCTCTGTGGGCGCTCAGTCTGTACCGGCTCAGGATCTGTCGCTCTGTGGACGCTCAGTCTGTACTGGCTCAGGATCTGTCGCTCTGTGGGTGCTCAGTCTGTACCGGCTCAGGATCTGTCGCTCTGTGGGTGCTCAGTCTGTACCGGCTCAGGATCTGTCGCTGTGGACGCTCAGTCTGTACCGGCTCAGGATCTGTCGCTGTGGGCGCTCAGTCTGTACCGGCTCAGGATCTGTCACTCTGTGGGCGCTCAGTCTGTACCGGCTCAGGATCTGTCGCTCTGTGGGCGCTCAGTCTGTACCGGCTCAGGATCTGTCGCTCTGTGGACGCTCAGTCTGTACCGGCTCAGGATCTGTCGCTCTGTGGGCGCTCAGATCCTGTACCGGCTCAGGATCTGTCGCTCTGTGGGCGCTCAGTCTGTACCGGGGCTCAGGATCGTCACTCTGTGGGCGCTCAGTCTGTACCGGCTCAGGATCTGTCACTCTGTGGGCGCTCAGTCTGTACCGGCTCAGGATCTGTCCGCTGTGGGCGCTCAGTCTGTACCGGCTCAGGATCTGTCGCTCTGTGGGCGCTCAGTCTGTACCGGCTCAGGATCTGTCGCTCTGTGGGCGCTCAGTCTGTACCGGCTCAGGATCTGTTGCTCTGTGGGCACTCAGTCTGTACCGGCTCAGGATCTGTCGCTCTGTGGGCGCTCAGTCTGTACCGGCTCAGGATCTGTCGCTCTGTGGACGCTCAGTCTGTACCGGCTCAGGATCTGTCGCTCTGTGGGCGCTCAGTCTGTACCGGCTCAGGATCTGTCGCTCTGTGGGCGCTCAGTCTGTACCGGCTCAGGATCTGTCGCTCTGTGGGCGCTCAGTCTGTACCGGCTCAGGATCTGTCGCTGTGGGCGCTCAGTCTGTACCGGCTCAGGATCTGTCACTCTGTGGGCGCTCAGTCTGTACCGGCTCAGGATCTGTCGCTCTGTGGGCGCTCAGTCTGTACCGGCTCAGGATCTGTCGCTCTGTGGGCGTCGAGTCTGTACCGGCTCAGGATCTGTCGCTCTGTGGCGCTCAGTCTGTACCGGCTCAGGATCTGTCGCTCTGTGGGCGCTCAGTCTGTACCGGCTCAGGATCTGTCGCTCTGTGGGCCTCAGTCTGTACCGGCTCAGGATCTGTCACTCTGTGGGCGCTCAGTCTGTACCGGCTCAGGATCTGTCACTCTGTGGGCGCTCAGTCTGTACCGGCTCAGGATCTGTCGCTCTGTGGGCGCTCAGTCTGTACCGGCTCAGGATCTGTCGCTCTGTGGGCGCTCAGTCTGTACCGGCTCAGGATCTGTCGCTCTGTGGGCGAATAGTCTGTAACGGCTCAGGATCTGTCACTCTGTGGACGCTCAGTCTGTACCGGCTCAGGATCTGTCGCTCTGTGGACGCTCAGTCTGTACCGGCTCAGGATCTGTCGCTGTGGGCGCTCAGTCTGTACCGGCTCAGGATCTGTCGCTCTGTGGGCGCTCAGTCTGTACCGGCTCAGGATCTGTCGCTCTGTGGGCGCTCAGTCTGTACCGGCTCAGGATCTGTCTCTCTGTGGGCGCTCAGTCTGTAGGCGTCAGGATCTGTCGCTCTGTGGGCGCTCAGTCTGTACCGGCTCAGGATCTGTCGCTCTGTGGGCGCTCAGTCTGTACCGGCTCAGGATCTGTCACTCTGTGGGCGCTCAGTCTGTACCGGCTCAGGATCTGTTGCTCTGTGGGCACTCAGTCTGTACCGGCTCAGGATCTGTCGCTCTGTGGGCGCTCAGTCTGTACCGGCTCAGGATCTGTCGCTCTGTGGACGCTCAGTCTGTACCGGCTCAGGATCTGTCGCTCTGTGGGCGCTCAGTCTGTACCGGCTCAGGATCTGTCGCTCTGTGGGCGCTCAGTCTGTACCGGCTCAGGATCTGTCGCTCTGTGGGCGCTCAGTCTGTACCGGCTCAGGATCTGTCGCTCTGTGGACGCTCAGTCTTTACCGGCTCAGGATCTGTCGCTCTGTGGACGCTCAGTCTTTACCGGCTCAGGATCTGTCGCTCTGTGGGCGCTCAGTCTGTGCCGGCTCAGGATCTGTCGCTCTGTGGGCGCTCAGTCTGTACCGGCTCAGGATCTGTCGCTCTGTGGATGCTCGGTCTGTACCGGCTCAGGATCTGTCGCTCTGTTGGCGCTCAGTCTGTACTGGCTCAGGATCTGTCGCTCTGTTGGCGCTCAGTCTGTACTGGCTCAGGATCTGTCGCTCTGTGGGCGCTCAGTCTGTACTGGCTCAGGATCTGTCGCTCTGTGGGCGCTCACTTTGTACCGGCTCAGGATCTGTCGCTCTGTGGGCGCTCAGTCTGTACCAGCTCAGGATCTGTCGCTCTGTGGGCGCTCAGTCTGTACCGGCTCAGGATCTGTCACTCTGTGGGTGCTCAGTCTGTACCCGGCTCAGGATCTGTCGCTCTGTGGGCGCTCAGTCTGTACCGGCTCAGGATCTGTGGCTCTGTGGGTGCTCAGTCTGTACCGGCTCAGGATCTGTCGCTCTGTGGGCGCTCAGTCTGTACCGGCTCAGGATCTGTGGCTCTGTGGACGCTCAGTCTGTACCGGCTCAGGATCTGTCTCTCTGTGGATGCTCAGTCTGTACCGGCTCAGGATCTGTCGCTCTGTGGGCGCTCAGTCTGTACCGGCTCAGGATGTGTCGCTCTGTGGGGCTCAGTCTGTAGCGGCTCAGGATCTGTCACTCTGTGGGCGCTCAGTCTGTACCGGCTCAGGATCTGTCGCTCTGTGGGCGCTCAGTCTGTACCGGCTCAGGATCTGTGGCTCTGTGGTCGCTCAGTCTGTACCCGGCTCAGGATCTGTCGCTCTGTGGTCGCTCAGTCTGTACCCGGCTCAGGATATGTCGCTCTGTGGACGCTCAGTCTGTACCAGCTCAGGATCTGTCGCTCTGTGGGCACTCAGTCTGTACCGGCTCAGGATCTGTCGCTGTGGACGCTCAGTCTGTACCGGCTCAGGATCTGTCGCTCTGTGGACGCTCAGTCTGTACCGGCTCAGGATCTGTCGCTGTGGACGCACAGTCTGTACCGGCTCAGGATCTGTCGCTCTGTGGGCGCTCAGTCTGTACCGGCTCAGGATCTGTCGCTCTGTGGGCGCTCAGTCTGTACCGGCTCAGGATCTGTCGCTGTGGACGCTCAGTCTGTACCGGCTCAGGATCTGTCGTTCTGTGGGCGTTCAGTCTGTACCGGCTCAGGATCTGTCGCTCTGTGGGCGCTCAGTCTGTACCGGCTCAGGATCTGTCGCTCTGTGGACGCTCAGTCTGTACCGGCTCAGGATCTGTCGCTCTGTGGACGCTCAGTCTGTACCGGCTCAGGATCTGTCGCTGTGTGGGCGCTCAGTCTGTACCGGCTCAGGATCTGTCGCTCTGTGGATGGTCAGTCTGTACAGGCTCAGGATCTGTCACTCTGTGGGTGCTCAGTCTGTACCGGCTCAGGATCTGTCTCTCGGTGGACGTTCAGTCTGTACCGGCTCAGGATCTGTCTCTCTGTGGATGCTCAGTCTGTACCGGCTCAGGATCTGTCTCTCGGTGGACGCTCAGTCTGTACCGGCTCAGGATCTGTCACTCTGTGGACGCTCAGTCTGTACCGGCTCAGGATCTGTCGCTCTGTGGGCGCTCAGTCTGTACCGGCTCAGGATCTGTCGCTCTGTGGACGCTCAGTCTGTACCGGCTCAGGATCTGTCGCTCTGTGGACGCTCAGTCTGTACCGGCTCAGGATCTGTCGCTGTGTGGGCGCTCAGTCTGTACCGGCTCAGGATCTGTCGCTCTGTGGATGGTCAGTCTGTACAGGCTCAGGATCTGTCACTCTGTGGGTGCTCAGTCTGTACCGGCTCAGGATCTGTCTCTCGGTGGACGCTCAGTCTGTACCGGCTCAGGATCTGTCACTCTGTGGACGCTCAGTCTGTACCGGCTCAGGATCTGTCGCTCTGTGGGCGCTCAGTCTGTACCGGCTCAGGATCTGTCGCTCTGTGGGCGCTCAGTCTGTACCGGCTCAGGATCTGTCGCTCTGTGGACGCTCAGTCTGTACCGGCTCAGGATCTGTCGCTCTTTGGGGTTTTCCAGTTTCTCTAGGTATGGCCCCAGTTTGTTCTCCCTCTGTAGGTTCTGGTATATCGTCAGTTTCTGTGATTTGTTTATGTCGTTCCTCCAGATGCTGAGATTCTCCTCTTTGCCTTTGTGCACCATCTTCTGGATTTCGCCTTTTGTCAGGCCATGTGGGTTGGTGCCTTGGTCAGGCTGGCTTTGGGTACTTTGTGTTGGGAGGCTTCCTGGGGCTTCCTGGTGTAGGAGGGCTTTGTGATGGTAGGAGTTGGGACTACGGCTTTGTAGATGAGCCTTGAATGATAGCGCCTTCTTCTGGATCTCGAGGAGTAGCGGGAGTCTCCCCGGCTCTGCTCGGCAGGCGCTGTTTGATGTGCTCCGATGGACTTGGAGACGATGCTTGCAGAACTCTAGGTGGAATATTTCTGTCGACCCAGCGTCCCACTTTGACCAGTTTGGGTATGAGACTGGGCCCCAGACCTCACTGCCATAGAGAAGGACTCTCTCTCGTTCTCTCTCTTCTCTTCTCTCTGTCTCCGTCTCTCTCGTTCCCTCTCTTTCCCGGTCTCAGGTCCGGATCAGGCACCCGGCAGCTGTGGTGGCATCAGTTTGCGGACATACGGACAGACGCAGATGCTCCGGTTTTGAGCCTGATTTGGCTGCGCCGCAAGTGTGAATCCAGCCCAAGCCACAGTATGAAGCAATCCGATCCCAATCTGTAAATAAATTGAGTAAAAGATAATCAGGGCACTAAGCGGTACTGACAGTCAAGTCCGGGATGATTTCCCGTTAAGGCAAATTCCCCTTCGGTGGTGCACATCCAAAGCACCAAGTCAATCAGCAAAACAATGGAAGAACAGGTGGCACTCACCGAAATATTCCAGATGGTCTTTTATTCCGTGATTTCAGGGACGGACAAGGTGCAGGGAGGTGGCCACGAGGGGGCCAACGGACAACGACGCCGTTTCGCGACAGTTGTCGCTTCTACGGGTCCAGATATGCGGGAGTGAGCAGGTCTCCATGTTAAATACATGTGACCTCATGCGTCACTTCCGCTGGCCGGCTCCATGTTTGAAGCAGCCAACTTTAACAGTAATTGTCAAAACACCGTACATAAACAAATAACACAAATAAAAACAAACAAACCTATAACAGAAAGGTTCATACACGCTTACAGCAAAGTCCACAAGGGGACTAGTAACGGGTTTTCCCGCGGCCCCTGCTCCTTCTGCGGCACGGAGATACACAGAGTATTCTGGGCCATGATTGTGTGTATTAGTGACTCACCGTAGCCGGGGTGTTCACGTCGCAGGCGTTGACTCTCCTTGTCACGGAACCGCGCCTGCGGCTGTGAGGCCTGGTGGTCCAGATCAATAGGGGGGATGGCTGAACAGTAGGGGTTAATCTTGTCTCGTGACGCCACCTGCGGGTGTTTCGGTAACTTTACCGGCGCTGCTAGGCCTCCGGGGGATGTTAGGCAGCAAGATGGAACGCTCCCCACAGGATGAGCGGGAATCCCCGGAGCTGCACAAGATGTTGTGAGGCAGCTGCGGTAATACTGCTGTTAGGCCCAGGAGTCAGACACAGACACGCCAAAGTCTTTTAAGTACCTTTACTGTTGGTTTTCAGGTACGCCAGACCGGGTTCGTGAAGTCAACACTCCTGGAGGTTCACAGCAAGCAGTTAGTGTAGGCTTCCTTCTCTCTCTCTCTTTAGTAAGGTCGGGTGGATGTGGAATCCAGCCGGACCGGGCAGTGTGTTCAATAGAATGGATTTCACCTGGGTCTCAGCACTGAGGGCACTGTAAAAGGGGTTAAGCAGGATCAGTACTTGTCCCTGGGCTCTCGTAGGTAGGTGCTTCAGGTGGAACAGGTGGCTAAACCTCCTGTTAGAAGTGCTGGTTTTCTGTGGTGGCTTGGCAGCTTCCACACCTCGGTTCCAGTAACCGAATGGTGAGGGAAGAGTTAGTGTAACTCTGGTGTTCCTTGAGAGGTGCTTCTCCTTTTCCTATTACCCCTATTGCAAGGGTTTCCTCACTGGTAGCTAGGCTGACTAGGCCTGGTGTGTGTCTCATGAGCTTGAGAACATCCACAACCTGCAGCTCTTGTAGCGTCTGCACACTCTGGTGTTTCTCCCTACAAGACCCAATTTATAGGGGGAACTGGCTCAAAGTGACCAGTGGAGCTCCCCCTAGAGGCTTGGGGTGAAACCAGGTGTTCTAAGGTGTTGTAAGTGTTGTTAGGTGTTTTGTGTGAGTGATTCTTTGCTGTTACTACTCCACTCATGCCCCAAGGAGTTCTGTGGTGCCCAACAGGGTGCCAGGGTGCCACATTCCCCCTTAGTTAACCTCAGTTCTCACGGCTGAGCAAAAAGTTATTTTTACAACTTAACACTAAGCATTTTATAAACAGTTATTTACAGAGTCTTAAAGAAAAATTACAAAAATCACTAAAAAGGAAGGGAAAAATATGAAAAAGGTGAAAAGCAGTCCATACGGCACTAGTTCATCTGCCGCAGGCTGGAAAAGGTAAAGTTTTGGTCACACAAGTCCTGTGACAATTGTCCAAAGTTTATGAAAAGGGAAAAAGGGTAAAGTCCACACATATTTAAACTTTATACATTCCCTACGGGCGTCTCTGCTTGGGAGGCCGGTACTAACCTTCTTTACCTTACCAGGCGCTTTCTGTCCCCAACTTAATATAATTGGGACAGGGCCCAGTTCCTCCACCCTTCTGTACACTACTTTTTACAGGTTTTGAAAACGGTTACTACTTACAAACACTTACAGGTAATATGGTTCCACTACATTTTAAATCCATTCTCCAAGTTTGTTTGGGGGTTGTCCTAATGTACAACGTGTGGATCTGCGTAGTGTGGGTGTTTCCAAAGCTGTTGGTGTAGTGTACGGAGTGGTTCTTTCTCTACTTTGTGTAAGACCATAGTAAGTACGTAGTCTTTCTACTGGACTATCCTCTGTAGGTAGTTGTGTAGGAGTTTCTCTTACTGTGGGACTAGCAGGTTCACCGATTACAGGAATCTCAGGTTCCAAAATAACAGGCTGCATATCTTGCATTTGAACTTGTTCTTCTTGAACTTGTGGGATTGGAATTGGTTGATTTTCTATGGGTTGATAGAAGTGCATAACTGGTATGATGTATGCTCCATCGCATTGTGGCCAGTCAGCTGGTAGGTATCCAATGTCTGTAAGGACTAGATTTTCTTGATTTTCTTCTGTAGTTACTGCAGGGTAACTGGTTACTTGTGGGATTAACTGCGCTAGACATTTCTTCAAATGGTCCCTAGAAACAGTTGCAAAAGTATTCCCATTGTCTTTGCTGATAACACAAGTTTTTGCATTGTCATACTGTGATGGCATAACGGTGTAGGGTTCAGATTCCCAACTGTTATCCAATTTGTTGGTTTTTTCGCTTTCTTTTTAGCACTACATCACCTATAGCTAATGGTTCAGCTGAGGCGTGCTTGTTAAAGTCTTTTTCTTGTTTGGTTCTGCTGATTTCTAGGTTTCTTTCTACGCTCTCTTGTACTTTTCTGTACTGTTCTTGGCGTTGAGTGGCCCAGTCGTCATCAGAAGAATCTTCTGTGGGTTCGATGGTTCCCATCTGCAAATCAATAGGCAGTTTACCTGGTCTTGCTCTCATCAAGTAAGCAGGTGTGTAGTTGGTTGAACTGACAGGTATGTGGTTGTAGATGTCCACGAGATCTGGAAGTTTCTCAGGCCATTGATTTCTCTCTTCAACTGGTAAGGTCTTGAGCATGTCAATGACTATGTGGTTCATCTTCTCACATAAACCGTTCGTCTGAGGATGATAAGGTGTGGTGCGGATCTTTTTACACCCATACAGCCCTAGGAATTCTTGGAACAGAGCTGATTCGAAGGTCGGCCCTTGGTCAGTCAAGACTTGGTCTGGATACCCATGGGGGCGACAGAAGTAACTCTGGAACGCTTTGGATGCTACCTCCGCAGTTAAGTCCTTAACTGGGACTACTACCAGGAACCTGGAATAGTGATCCACGATGGTGAGAGCATAAGTGTACCCGGTTCGACTTGGGGTAAGCTTCACGTGGTCGAGAGCAACTATTTCAAGAGGTTTGGTGGTAACAATTGGCTGCAACAGAGCTTTCTGAGTTAGATGGTCTTTCCTCCGAAGGTGACATGGTCCACACTTCTTACACCACTTGTCAATTGAGCCTCGCATACCGACCCAGTAGAACCAATCTTTCAGGAGTCTCTCCAGCTTCTTCCATCCAAAGTGTCCGGCATCATCATGGTATGCTTCAAGGATCATCTGGACTTCAGTCTTGGGAACTACAATCTGCCAGATTAGTTCATGGGTTCTTGGATTGAGGTATCTTCTGCATAGTTTACCTTGGTAGACAAACAACCTTCCTTTCTCCTTCCATAGGCGTTTAGCAGTTTGGGAGGCATCAGGGTCCATGTTTGCGTGTTCTTGAGTAATCAGCTCTCTTACTAGGCTGACATCTGGATCGTTGGCTTGAACCTCCTTCCAGTCATGGTGAGGTAAAGGGTTCACGGTCCTCTCTACACGTTTCTGGTTCGACTGATGACATGTTGCTGTACCCGTACGGTGGAAAGCAGGTAGTTCAATCTCCTCCAGGTCATCTATGTCTTCTCCCTCTTCCGGAAGGTGAGGCATTCTGAACAGGGCATCAGCATTGCCATTCTTATGACCTGCCCGGTACTTTACAGTGAAGTCATAGTTTGAGAGTCTTGCTACCCAACGCTGTTCTAGGGCTCCCAGCTTTGCAGTCTCTAAGTGTGTTAGAGGATTGTTGTCTGTGAAAGCTGTGAACGGGGCAGATGCCAGGTAATGCTTGAAACGCTCTGTGATCGCCCAGACCAGGGCCAGGAACTCTAGCTTGAAGGAGCTGTAGTTCTCCGGGTTCCTTTCCGTGGGATGGAGCTTTCTGCTGGCGTAGGCTATCACCTTCTCCTTGCCCTGCTGGCGTTGAGCTAGGACTGCTCCTAGGCCTTCATTGCTTGCATCAGTGTACAATAAAAACGGGAGATTGTAATCAGGATAGGTCAGGATTTCTTCTCCAGTGAGAGCGTCTTTGAGCTTCTGGAAGGATTGTTCCTGTTCTGGCCCCCAGTGGAACGGGGGTCCCCTGATCTTGCCGTTTTTGGATTGACCTACTAAGAGATCTTGCATAGGTGCTGCTATCTTGGTATAGCCTTTGATGAAGCTTCGGTAGTACCCGACCAGTCCTAGAAACTGACGTACCTCTTTGTGAGTAGTTGGTGCTGGCCAGTCCTTGATGACGGTGACTTTATCCGGATCCGGTGCTACGCCTTCAGCACTGACCACGTGTCCTAGGTATTGGACCTTGGGTTTCAGCAGATGGCACTTGGACGGTTTCAGTTTCATCCCGTACTTGGACAGTGACTCGAACACTTCACTCAGGTGCTGGAGGTGATCTTCATAGGTCTGAGAGTATACAATGACATCATCAAGGTATAACAGTACAGTCTCAAAGTTCTTGTGGCCCAAACAACACTCCATAAGTCTCTGAAATGTGCCTGGGGCATTGCACAAACCGAATGGCATACTGTTGAACTCACATAACCCCATCGGTGTCGTGAAGGCTGTCTTCTCACGATCCTCCTCTGCAACGGCAACCTGCCAGTACCCACTAGTAAGATCTAATGTGGAGAAGTAATTGGCAGATTTGAGTGCAGCTAGTGACTCTTCTATGCGGGGTAATGGGTATGCATCCTTGTGTGTGACTTTGTTGATTTGCCTATAGTCTACGCACATCCTCATGCTACCATCTTTCTTTTTAACCAGGACTAGTGGTGCGGCCCAGGGACTACAGCTATCCCTCATGACTCCTGCATTTTTCATGTCCTGAAGCATCTCTTTTGCTTTTTGGTAGTGTGTGGGTGGTATAGGCCTGTACCTTTCTTTGATAGGTGCATGGTTGTTTGTGGGGATATGATGTTGTACCCCTTTAATCCTCCCAAATTCAAGTGGGTGTTTGCTGAACACTTGTTCATACTCCCGAACTACCCGGTATACTCCATTTTTCTGGTGAGAAGGTGTATTGTCAGTTCCTACACTGAGCTCCTGACACCATTTCTCTAACTGATCTTTGGAGTGAGGGGGTTCATCAGTGACTGTTTGTGCAGAGGATTTTACATCAATCACAGCATCATCTTTAACCTGGTACAATTTTGCGACAGTTGCATATCTTGACAGTCTGACCTCGTCATCACCATAATTTAATATGCGTACGGGGACTCTCCCTTTTCTCACGTCGACCAACCCTCTGGCTGTCAAGAGCGTAGGACTACTATCGGACATTACAGGTTCTACTACAGCTTGGTAGTCCTGCCCTCTGAGGCCTATGGCTGCTCGACACCAGATCATCATTTCACTTCTGGGTGGTACCACAATTGGAATGGGATCTGTGACCCGTACTCTGCCAATTTCACCATTAGACAATGTTACCTGTTGTTGATACACCAGAGCTCGGATCTGCTTTTGGATTGCTCTCCTCTCTCTGGATCTACCAGCTTCAACACTCTGTTGGAGTAAAAACAACACTTCATCGATGCATTTAACCATAACATTTGTACCCAGTATTACATAGGGATCTTTGTTGTTTGGTTTATCCTGCACTACTAAGATTCCCTGGTTCTTCAGCTGCACCCTTCCCACCCTTACGGTAGCTTCCCATTGCCCCTCTATTGTAACCAGTATACCATTAGTGGCTTCAATGTTCAGATCGGGGTTTGGGGGTTCCAGCTTAACATCTGGCCAGAACCACTTGTAAAGGATACTCGGGATGATTGTCACCTGGGATCCAGTGTCTATCAAGGCGAATGTAGCGATGCCATCGATGATGATTGGTAGATATGGACAGTCTCCTACATACTTGTGTTCCCAGCTGGTCGTTGGGCCTGAACAGTGTACTCCTGGGGTTGGCCCTTCTCGCCCAGGGGTTGCCCGTTTAAAGGACGGGACTGTTGAGTGTGTCCTCCTAAGTCATTCTGCTGACTGGTGCGGCGTCTGTCAGGACTGCGGCGGTCGACAGGTTTTCCTCGCGACGGCTGTGTCTTTCTCCTCATCCACGGGACGTCGTCAGGGCTGTCTGCGAGCTGGATCTTGTCCGATGACCTTGCATCTGTCTTGGGTCTTCTCCCAGCTTGTAGCTTGGCCACGTCTTTCATTAGCTGCTCGACATTAGCACACAGTTGTTCAAACCGGTCAGGTGTTACAGTCTGTGCACTGGACTGGACTGCAGGGATGGGAGATGCTGCTGCCGGCACGGAAGGGGTGTCTGTCTGCTGCTGCTGTGAAGCGGGATCAGGCACTGCGGCGAGCCGTTGTCCCCAAACTGTTAAGTCTCTCAACGTGTCAAACTCTGCGCCAGGATTTTGTATGGACCACCAGCTTGCTTGCTTTCTATCCTCAGATAGTCTAAGGCCCAAAATAAATTGTCCAATTAACACTTTGTTCTCATCTCTGACACCATCAGGGTCGACTTGTTTCAACAATCTCAGTGCTTCTTGCAAGCGCAGCGAATAATCTAGGACACTTTCTTGTGCCCCTTGGTTACAACGGTAGAATGACAGTCTTAATTCAGCTTCGGTATGACGTTCAAACACCCGGGTTAATTTAGCGAATATCTGCTCCACATACTCCTGAGTTTCTACAGGCCAGTTGCGGCTCTGCAGCTCGGCTGCGCCCGTTAACTGTCCCATAATAACTGAAGCTCTCTGATTACCGGTCATAGGGTACATGTCCAGCGTCTGGCATATCTTCCTCTGGAATGTCTCCAAGGTACTGGGTGTGCCGCTGTACTTGGGTAACCAGGTCGCATTTGGAACGTAAGGCAGGGATATCGGCATAATCGGAGCGGTTTGCTGTGGCATACCGCCGGCTTGTTGCTGTCCGTCTGGAGGTAGGTTTTGTTGCGGGGGTACCGCGTTGTTGGGAGTCGGGATACTCATGGTCGCTCCGCCTTAGTCAAGCGCGACCAGTCCTTCGGTTTCAAACGGAAGTATCGGCCTCGCGGTGAGGAGTGAGGCACCACAGGGAGTTTCCGGTTCCTGCTGCGTACAGGGGAAGTCGTCAGAGCGTGGGGGCGGGGCCAATCTTCGCGCCCTTTGCACAGTCACGCCCCTTCTTTTCCCACCTTCTGCGCAGCAATGGCGGTTCAAATATACAGTTCGATATTTACAGTCATTAAATAGCACACAATACCCGTAGTAACGGGCCTGCTCGTATCCTGTTTGTGACGCTAAATTCTGACTCACCGTAGCCGGGTTCTGCACGTCGCAGGCATTGACTCTCCTTTGTCACGGAACCGCGCCTGCGGCTGTGGGGCCCGGTGGTCCAGATCAATAGGGGGGATGGCTGAACAGTAGGGATTAATCTTGTCTCGTGACGCCACCTGCGGGTGTTCCGGTGACTTCACCGGCGCTGCCAGGCCTTCGGGGGATGTTAGGCAGCAAGATGGGACGCTCCCCACAGAATGAGCGGGAGTCCCCGGAGCCAGGAGCTGCACAAGATGTTGTGAGGCAGCTGCGGCAGTACTGCTGTTAGGCCCAGGAGTCAGACACAGACACATCAAAGTCTTTTAAGTACCTTTACTGTTGGTTTTCAGGTACGCCAGACCGGGTTAGTGAAGTTAACACTCCTGGAGGTTCACAGCAAGCAGTTAGTGTAGGCTTCCTTCTCTCTCTGTACTTCTAATGCGGTCGGGTGGACGTGGAATCCTGCCTGGACCGGGTTGTATGTTCAGTGGAACGTAGTTCACCTGGGTAACAGCACTGAGGGCGCTGTAAAAGGGGTTAAGCAGGATCAGTACTTTTCCCTGGGCTCTCGTAGGTAGGTGCTTCAGGTGGAACAGGTGGCTAAACCTCCTGTTAGACGTGCTGGTTCTCTGTGGTGGCTTGGCAGCTTCCACAACTCGGTTCCAGTAACCGGACGGCAAAGGAAAGAGTTAGTGTAACTCTGGTGTTCCTTGAGAGGTGCTTCTCCTTTCCTGTTACCCCTATTACAAGGGTTTCCTCACTGGTAGTTAGGCTGGTTGGGCCTGGTGTGTGTCTCATAAGCAGAGATCATACACAACCTGCAGCTCTTGTAGCGTCTGCACACTCTGGTGTTTCTCCCTCCAAGACCCTATTTATAGGGGGAACTGGCTCAAAGTGATCAGTGGAGCTCCCCCTAGAGGCTTGGGGTGAAACCAGGTGTTCTAAGGTGTTGTAGTGTTGTTTTTGTTGTTTGTGTGAGTGATGCTTTGCTGTTAGCTCCATTCATACCCTAAGGAGTTCTGTGGTGCCCAACAAGGTGACAGGGTGCCACGAGTGTGTATTATTGTTGATGATGCTATTGATATGATATTGGAAAGGGGGAAGAGGGTGGGTGGGGGACAGGGATGGGGGTCTAAATATGTTAAAATTTGGAATATATGTAGTGTTTCTACGGTGTTTGTAAAATTAATATGTCTAATAAAAATATCTGATTTAAAAAAAAAAGATGTCCAGGGCACTGACAGGTGACCGGTGCACAATGGGTCCCCACAGCAAGTGGGTATAAGGCCTCCTCTGTTCCTCTTTGGTAGTTGAAGCCCAGCCTGTATGCAGCCAGACCGGCCTCCTCTCTCCTCCTGACTCTGATGTCTGTCTCTCCTCCTGTGCGGTCTCCGGGTTACCCTCTCTGATCACTGCGGTGGAACACTGCGGTGTCTGGCTCCCTCTCCTTGACCCATAGGGGACCGGGTGGCTGAAGCCTCCATGGTGTGATGGGGTTCTATGTAGTCCTGGAGGATACCACAGGTGCGGATCCCCAATGTCCGGTACTGCCTAGGGCGAACTTCCACTAGTTCCCCACTCCCTTTAGTTCTCTGCTCCTTGCCTTCTGTCCCCACTTAGGCTTGCGGGACATCAGAAGGGCCACTCCATGTCTCTAGCTCGGGCCTAACCGCGGCACCGACCACCAGGACGTCTTCGCAGCTCTCCTAGCGACTGCACATATTAGAAAGTGATCCGCTGCACACTAAACACAATATATGACATAATGAAGTGTTTGACTAACATATAAGAAACTAATGCAAATTTTGAAGATGAAAATTGACATTGCAGAAACTGCTTCAGGAAACAGCATGAAAAATGAGAATCTTAGTTAATGCATTGGCCATTGCATGTTAAGCCCGATAACCTGCGTCAAGGTGTTCTCATGTATATCGGGTCCCTATCTACCTTACCTCCTCTCTCTTCCTGACTCTGATATCTGTCCTCTCCTCCTGTGCGGTCTCCGGGTTACCCTCTCTGATCACTGCGGTGGAACACTGCTGTGTCTGGCTCCCTCTCCTTGACCCACAGGGAGACAGGGTGGCTGAAGCCTCCATGGTGTGATGGGGTTCTGTGTGGTCCTGGAGGATACCACAGGTGCGGATCCCCGATGTCCGGTACTTCCTAGGGCGAACTTCCACTAGTTCCCCACTCCCTTTATTTCTCTGCTCCTTGCCTTCTGTCCCCACTTAGGCTTGCGGGATGTCAGAAGGGCCACTCCAGGTCACTAGCTCAGGCCTAACCGCGGCACCGACCACCAGGACGTCTTCGCAGCTCTCCTAGCGTCTGCACACTCTGACTAACTCCTCCCCCAGCAGCAGTATTTATAGGGGATCTTGCCTAAGGTCAGCAAGTGGAGCTCCCCCTACTGTGCCGGGGAGGAGGGTATTGCATGTAGTAGGTACTTGCTGTGGAAACCCAGCTGTGCATTACTGATGTCTGTGGCTACCTGTGTGAGCAGGACACCACAGTACTGCTGGAGATATCACGGCGGTCTTGGTCCAGACCGTGTCCCGGGTTTTCACAAGTAAAAGGGAATATATACAGGGGATTGTTTGTCGTGACGCCACCCACGGGTTGTGGTCAGTAAGGGTACCTTTACACGCCGCCACTATCACTGGCAACCGGTATCAACCGTACGTGCACGCGCACGTTTTTAACGGTTGCCAACAATCGCCGATGCCGCATGTACACGCCGCCATTGCGTTGTCAACTCAAGGTATCGTGGTTCCCCGGACGTTCCTACAGATCCTGCGGATAACTTGCTGTTGAATATCGTCGCCGCTTCACATGCCGCTATCCACAAAGGAATATGGGCGGACATCTTTAGCGCCGCAAGAACATGGGCGTGACAGAGTTGTGTATTCCGTGACGCTAACACGCTGATTGGACAACACAATAGTGTCATGATTGGGTAGCCTGCGCAGGAAGGATTGCAATTGTGTAGTATGAATGGACAGCTCTTTAAATATGGCGCCCTGTGAAGGGACAGCCAATTGTAACACAGTAGCCATCACCTATGATCGCTGATGGTGCGCGGTATACATGAGGCTGTGGCACGCCCCTGGGAATTCACTAGGCGACGCTGATTCCATCCCTGTCCCCCGTTTACACGCCAAAACCAGGGCAATTCTCCCTGTGTGTTGCCTTGGATTTTAGAACACGGCTCGGAAACAGCAACCCGGAGCAACTGCGAGAAACCCGATCACTTTCCTAAGTTACACGCCGCCACTTCGTAGCAATTTCAACGCAACAGTCACAAAAATCCCGATTGCCAGGCAGCTGCTACCACGCAGTGGCGGCGTGTAAAGGTACTGTAAGGGGACCACCGCTGCAGTGTACTTCTGTCAGGAGGATGAATGCTGCAGCAAGGTGGATGATCCCGCCGCGGGTCAGGGCAGCTCCTGACAGGGTGCAAAGTGTAATAAAAGTTCTAGTTGTAGGGAATCACACACGGGAGACTTAAACAGGGTTCACTGGGTTTTACTGGCACGTTCTTCAATCCAAACAGTACAGTTCTCAACACAGTCCCTTTATACGGGTAACTCCGGACACACTGAACCCACTGCAGCCAGGCTATCTTCCTGAGTCCCTTCACTCTTTCTCTGTAACCTTTCCGGCTTTATTCTTTCCTGCCCTTCTTTGTGGATTGTAATGACAGCAACTCGGTCCCTTTTGTGTGGCTTCCCCCTATGTGTATGGGCAGCAAGCCGGGTCCTATAATGGTGCTGAGTCTCCAATCCATGTAGTGGGAACCCTGACTTGGAATCAGTGTTCTCCGTCGGTTTGTCTGGGGAGCCGGCATGTAGCTGCAGTCCCCCTCAGAGCCGACACTTTGGTCCCAGCCTAGCCTTGGGTAACCCTCAAGGGCTTACTGGGCTCCTTCCGACCTATGTGGCTACCAGTTGCTTCAAAAGGAACCTAACCTGTCTGCAGTCGGTCGTCACTGCCGTACTCCTCTGACCCGGTGGCACCGGTCCGGTCTCTGTCCTCACCTTCCTTTTTGGGCTACCGGCTATGGACGAGCTTTCTCTCCATGGATCTGTGTCTCTGTGGATTCTGCGTCTCCAGGGAGCCCTATCCCTCCGGGAAGTGTCACTTTCTGTCTGTTCTTGCCTTTACAGCTCAGCTCACTTTGGCCTACTCTTGATCTTTTCCTCTCAGCCTACTCCGGCCGACTGTTTAACTCCTCCTTGTTCCCTCCTTTTGTACTGGTCTACCACCTGACCTACCTTCCCACCCACTTTCCTCTAAACCCTGTCACCCCTTTGCCCGCCTAGAGTCCCGGGCTCCGGGCGGGTGCTGTATTTGTGGGTGTGTGTTTTGATGGTGTTTGGTATACAAACTGTCTCCCTCCTGCCTGGCTGCAGTTCCTACCTGTGGCCACCCTGGTCGCAGGGGTGCCACATTTACACTACACTACACCTTCGGATGCCCTGGGGATCAGCCCTACCCGTTGAGGACTCCATCATCTAGCTGTTCCCACCATCACCCCAGCAGTCCCGATTGCAGCAGTGGCCTCATATAGCCACACACTATGGGTGGCGTCACAAATAACTTTTATAAACTTAATTTCCTCTTTTTCTTCATTCCCCTTTTTATTTGCCCCACTTGGGCATACGGAGCCGCGTCGCGTCACGGTGACACCCCAGAGCCCTAGAAGACGACAGGGCCTGGTTCCGAGTACCCCTGCCCCGGGGTGCGACAGAAGTTTACCATAGGGTCCGCATTGTCTGCCTGGCTGGAGGTTACCCATTGCAAGAAAGAAGTACAGGAGAGCTTCCAAACACCTACAAACTTTACCGCCAAAGTCAGCAGGAAAGCCATTATACCTCACTCCAGCAGAGCGGACTTCAGTTCTTCCCAGACTGGCTGGACCATGAGCTTCTTGTTGTATGTACCTTGGATCTGTGCAGCAGCTACAGTACCAGTAAAGAGCAAAGCGACTGTCTTCTGTGCCTTCCTTCCTCCTGCACACACACTCCTACTACAACACCTACTATCACCCTTATCCTCCTCGTCCCTCAAGAGCAAGCCCCGGTTGGAGAGGGTTACACATCTCACAGCTATAACAGCTATCTCCTGAAGGTAACCCTGCAGTGCCAGCCACCTGCTGGCTGGAAACTCCAACTGACGTCACAAACTATTTATTTATATTTCTTTTATTTGTTTTACATTTTTGTTTTTCAGTTCCACAATGTAAGCCAGGGCAACAGCATTGGGTGCAGCCACTGTGAACCCTGCTTACTGGCCCAGCTGCTGAGTTACCCTGGCCCTGTGTAATTAACAGCGCTATGGCTCCTCATCTCCCAAAAGAAACCCACTGAATTCTGCGTTCCCAAATCCTAGCGACCCCATTCCTTCTGATCCCCACAGTGTGCCTAAATCACATTCAGCATTCACATGTTTGGCCCTTCTGTAGCTATGAGAGCCTGTTTTAAATTATGAAGTGCGTGTTTCCAGAAGGCACTATAATGTATGGGCATTACAATGTATGGGAATTACATTGTACGAGCACTACATTGTACAGGCATTATAATGTACAGGCATTACAATGTGTGGGCAATACAATGTATGGGCATTACAATGTACAGGCACTACAATGCATGGGGAATACAATGTACAGAACTACAATATATGGGCACTACAATGGCAAATTTGCAATTTTCACTCAGCAACACTAGAAAACACTTTTGGAGTCAATATTGTCACTATATCTGTAGATGAAATCCCAGAGGCGTGTCATTTCTAAAATGGGGACATTTAATAGGGGATTCTGTTCTTTTGACACTTAGGGGCTCTGTATATGGAGTCTGCAAACTTAATCTATGATAGCGCTCCCACCTCCTGAGTCTCGCCTTGTGGTTAAACAGTAATGTACAGGCACGTAGGGTATCGCCACACTCAGGGCCGTATTTGGAGTGGCTGCCGCCCTAGGCACTTTCAATGTCGCGCCCACCCTCCCATTCATTCTCTATGGGGTTTGCGGCAATTGCAGATTTTGCCTGCAGTTGCGGCCGCAATAAAAACCCCTGTGATTAGCAGCGTTTAATTTTTTGCCACAGCGAGTGCCAGATTGCTGGATCCAGCAGAACCGCACTTGCTGCACCTGACCACAAGCCCCATAGACAAGACATGGGGCTTGCCGGATCAGTGCTGCAAGTCGGTCGTTAGGCAGCAGATGCGACGCCATCTGCTGGATCGGACGGAACATCATTAAACCGCTGATGTAAAGGGTCCTAACAGCAGCTTCCATGCAGTATACAGGGTCACTGGGAAGAATGAGCGCTCCTGTATATGGGAGAGACGAGCAAGCTCCCTGCCGGCCGAGCGATCCGACACCTATCTATAGGGCTTTAGTCAATTGTTTGGCTGACATTCAGCTGTATTTTTAGTCAAGCACACTTGCCCTATAATGTTTTAGGAACAAGTCTGTTAAGTTAAAGATTACAACATCCACATGACTACATCACCATAACCACCGGCAACACAATAACACATCACTAGAACCCCTGTCAGTATATCACCGGAACCATTGTCAATACAATAATACCTCACCAGAACTACTGTCAGTATATCACCAGAACCATTGTTAATACAGTAATACATCACCAAAACCAGTCAATACATCACCAGAACCTCCATCAATACAATCATACATCATCACTATAACCCCTGTCAGTACATCACCAGAACCACCAGCAATACAATAATACATAACCAGAACCACGTCAATACATCACCAGAACAGTACATTCCCTAAATAAATGTGTATGCAGATTAAATGTCCCATACTGCTCATCCTCCTTCCACATGTCCCATACGGTTCACTCCCCATATGTTCCATGCAGTTCATCCTCCATTCATATGTTCCATGCAGCTCATCCTCACCCCCATTCCCCTGAATCCCATGTTGCTTATCCTCCCCCCATACATCTCATGCAGCTCATCCTTTCCCCCATCTCACTCCCATGTTCCACGCAGCCTCTCTCCTCCCATGTTCCACACCGCCTCTCCCCCATCCCTCATCCATGTAACTTCTCCCCTCCCCATAATCCATATAGCTTCTCCCCCACGTTCTATGTAGCTTCTCCCCCCACATTCTATGTAGCTTCTCCCCCACGTTCCATGTAGCTTCTCCTCCGCCATCCACCCATGTACCTTCTCCTCCATCCACCAAACCATCCATGTACCTTCTTCCCCATCCACCAAACCATCCATGTACCTTCTCCCCATCCATCCATCCATTCATCCATCTTCTGCCCATTTCCATGCCACCCCCCCCCCCACCTATCCATCCCGTTCTGCCTCCTATTCCAGCTGCCCCATCCATCCATCTATCCCAATCGGTCCCCCCCAGGCTGCTATCTTCGGCTGTAACAGCGCTTTACTTGACTCCATGCTCCTGATCCCAGATCCTGGCAGCTTCTTCTTTTGTGCTCCTGGTCTTCGGCACCAGGTACCCGGCGCCTTCTTCCTCTGTGACTACTGTTCTCCGGCACAAGGTGCCCGCACCAGTCTTCCGGCAGCTTATTCCTCTGCGGCTTCCGTTCTCCGGCACCAGGTACCCGGTAGCTTCTTCCTCTCTGACTCCCGATCTCTGGCAGCACCAGGCACCTTCTTTCTCTGCGGGCCTGATCTCCAGCACCAAGCACCCGACAGCTTCTTCCTCTGCAGCTCCCAGTCTCCGGCACCACCAGTCACCTTCTTCCTCTGCGGCTCCCGGCCTCCGGCACCAGGCACTCGGCAGCTGCTTCCTCTGCGGCTCCCGTCTCTAGCACCAGGCAGCTTCTTCCTCTGTGGCTGCCGGCTCACGTCACCAGGCACCCGCATCACCAGTCACCTGGCAGCACCAGGCACCCTGGCATCATGCAACCGGCACCATGCATCCGGCACCCTGGCATCCTCCCCTATATAACCTAGGGTGCTGACTCCCCCCTCCCCATATGACCCAGTCTGATTGTTCCCTCCCTCCACCATATGACTCAGCCTGCTCGTTTCCCCAATCCCCCATATTACACAGCCTGCTCATCCCCCCTCCCCCATATGGCCAAGCCTGCTCGTTTCCCCCCTCCCCATATGTCCCAGTCTGCTCGTTTCCCCCCTTCCCCCATATGTCCCAGTCTGCTCGTTTCCCCCTCTCCTATATGTCCCAGTCTGCTCATCCCCCCTCCCATATATCCCAGTCTGCTCATTCCCCCATCCCCCATATGATCTAGCCTGCTCGTTCCCCCCCCTCCCTCATGTCCCAGTCTGCTCGTTCCCACCCCTCCCCCATATGTCCCAGTCTGCTCGTTTCCCCCTCTCCTATATGTCCCAGTCTGCTCATCCCCCCTCCCATATGTCCCAGTCTGCTCATTCCCCCCCTCCCCCATATGATCTAGCCTGCTCATTCCTACCCTCCCATATGTCAGTCTGCTCGATTCCTCCCCTCCCCATATGATCTAGCCTGCTCATTCCTCCCCTCCCATATGTCCCAGTCTGCTTGTTCCCGCCCTCCTCCATATGATCTAGCCTGCTCGTTCCCCCTCCTCCCCATGTCACAGTCTGTTCGATTCCCCCCTCCCCATATGTCCAGTCTGCTCTTTCCCCCCCGTTCCTCATGTCCCAGTCTGCTTGTTTACCCCCTCCCCCATATGATCTAGCCTGCTCGTTCCCTAGCACCTCTTCTCCATGCTGCTCTCCCCCTTCGCCCCCCGCCCCCTCCTCTTCTTCAGAGCTATCTTCAGCTCTAAAGCACCTTACCTGCCCCCGCAGATCCAGCAACGAGGTCTTCTCTCCCACGCTCTGCAGACGCTGCTGCACGGCAATGTGGTGATGACTCATCACCTGCTGCTGAGCGCTGTAACGCTGCAGCAGCGCGCGGCCGGATGTCGGGGTGGGGAGCCGAATGGACTCCACTGACCCCGGAAGTGCAGGGGCGTGCGCGTTAATTTGCAATCATGCCGGGGCCCCCTCCCTCCTCCAAAAACACTCCGGATTTAATAAAGAATTTGGAGGAGGGAGGGAGATTAAAAAAAAAAACAGAAAAACATTTTTTACATCTTGCCCCTGGTGCCACCCCCTTGACACCTGGTGCCCTAGGCATGTGCCTATGGGTGCCTAATGGGAAATACGGCCCTGGCCACACTCAGCAGAAAGTGTGACCATTTTTACTCATTTTTTTGTGTGAAATGTGAAATCTGGGGCTAAACCAAAAATGTTATGGTTATTTTTTTTTTTCTTTTATTGCCCAGTGGTATAAAATTCTGTGACATCTGTGGTGTCAATATGATCACTGCACCCCTGGATGAAGTCACTGAAGGGTGCAAATTGTAGGGACCATTTAATTCTGTAAAGCTCACCAAAAGCAGCCATAAGGTCTGATACAGTGTCAAATGCACTTGGTAGGATGCAGCAGACCCAATGATAAAGGCAACACAGGTGCAAGATACTGATGAGACCACCACTCTCAGTTTACCATATCATGGAGGGGTGGTTTCTGGTATTTTATATGCGCACAGATGAGGTTTCCACAGGGCGTCCTGATCCACAACAGCACCCGCACGGACCACCATCCATTATCACAAGGGCAGGAGTCACATACCACTGCTTAAGCTCTAAGAGGTAGACCACACCGTGGATCTCTATTACCTCCCCCACACCAGCTATACAAGCCTGTAAAACAGTATACAGGCTGCCAGGAAATAACCACGGTTGGCATACCTTGCTAAAATACATGATCACACTTCATAATCTGAAGACCCATTCATGAAGAAGACCCAATGTAGGGTCAAACGTTAATGGTCGTCCAGAAGTTGCAAAAAAAAAAACCACAAAGAAATTTCATCTCCAGTTTTTCTTATCTAGTGTGCCAGGGATTCTATTTTTCTACATTGGATAATTTTTCCCTAGAGCACCTAATTGGGTGGTTGAGCCAGACTATTATATCTTATCCATAGGGCGTCAGTCACACAAGCAAGTATGATGTAGAGTGTCTGCATGCAGCCTATTGATCAGACCTATACTATTAGATTAGGTGGGCTAATGTGGAGGTATTGGCTGATATTTTGGCCCAAAACACGCAAGCTCGTAACCCACCATCACGGGTCCTTAACACTATATTAAAAAATAATAATTATAAAAAAGGACATAATTTCAGAAAAACTCATCAAAAGCAGACAAAACTTCTGATACCAAATGCACTTAGGAGGATGCAGCAGGCCCCAATGATAAAGGCAACACAGGTGCATAATATTGATGCTTTTGGTGAGTTTGTGTTAAATTATGTCCATTTTATTCTTGTTACGTATTGACTGCCTTGTGGTATGGAAGTGCTGCTGCTGTGATTTAAATGAAGCCTTTTTTTCCCTGCTCTCAGTGTGGAGAGAGGAACCTAATGAGCGGGAGCTGAGAGTGCAGGTGTGTGTGATGAATATGATTCATGCTTAGGTGAGCTGAGGGGTGTGTCTGGGCTGGTTGCTCCCACCCCTCGGCCATAAATGGGTCAGATCACATCTACCTATTGTTGCTGATTCAGTTCACTTCTGGACTGTGACCTGGTGTGAGCAGACGCTGATCTGAAGTTGCTGTGTTTTTTTACCCTTGGAAGTTGCTGAGCTCCGTGGTCCATGGGTGGAGGTAGGGGCTTAGGGCTTGTCAGGAGCTTTAGGGACTTTGGCTGGCGGCTTGAACCTCCTCACCTTTAGAGGTACCTTTGAGATCAGGGCGAGCCAGGGACCCCAGTATCAGGCCAGAGCAGGCTCCCCTGATCCCCTTCATCCAGCTCCTGGCTACCCCGACCCCACCCAGCGTGACAATTCTGTTAACCTTGTGAAACTGAAAAAATTGGGTTCGAAGTACCTTTTGTTGGGGAAAAATTAATTTTTTAATTTTCTCGGTCAACTTTATAAAATTCTGTGAAGGACCTGGGGGTTTAAGGTGCACCAAACATCTAGAGAAGGTGCTTTGAGGGGTGTACTTTCCAAAATCTTTTCACTTGTGTGGGGTTTCCACTGTTTAGGCACATCAGGGGCTCTCAAACACAACATGGTGTCAACTATCTATTCCAGCCAATTTTGTATTTCAAAAGCGAAATAGCGCTCCTTCTCTTCTTAGCCCTGCCATGCACCAGTTCCACTGTTTAGACACATATGTGGCTCTCCAAACATGACACCCACTATCAATTCAAGACGATTTTGCTTTCCAAAACTGAAATGGTGCTTTTTCCCTTCTGAGCCCTAACATGCACCAAAACATTAGTTTCCCAGCACATATGAGGTATCAGTATACTTAGCAGAAGTTGCACAAGAAATTGTATGGTGCATTTTTCCTGTTATCCTTATGAAAATAAAACATTTGAGGCTAAAATAAAATGTTTTATTTTTTTTATTTTTTTTTCAAAGTTATAAAATTCTATGAAGCATCTGGGGGTTCATCATACATCTAGATAAATTCCTTGAGGGCTCTAGTTTCCAAAATAGGGTCACTGGTTGGGGTTTTCCACTGTTTAGGCACATCCGGGACTCTCCAAACAAGACATGTCGTCCACTATCTATTCCAGCCAATTTTATCTTCGAAAAATGTAATCGCGCTCCCTCCCTTTTGAAGACTGCCAAATAGTTTTTCTTCCTCCTTATATAAGGTATCAGCGCACTCAGGAGAAAATGCACAACAAATTGTGAGATCCATTTTCATCTGTTATTCCTGTGAAAAGTAAAAATTGGGGATAAACAACATTTTTTGGAATAAATGTGATTTATTATTTTCATGGTTCAACATTTTAAACTTTTGTAAAGCACCTGGGGGCTCAATGTCCTCACTGCACATCTAGATAAATTCCTTTAGGGGTCTAGTTTCCAAGAAGGGGTCAATTGTGTGGGGTTCCACTGTTTAGGCACATCAGGGGCTCTGCAAACGCAACATAGCATCCGCTAACCATTCCAGATGATTTCGTGTTCCAAAAGTCAAACGGCACTCCTTCCCTTCAGAGCCCTGCTGTGCGCCCAAACATTGGTTTTCCACTACATACGGGTATTGACGAACTCAGGACAAATTGCACAACAAATTTTAGGGTCCATTTTCTCTTGTTAGTTTTATGAAAATGCAAAATTTGGGGCTAAAACAACATTTTTTTGGGAAAAATGTGATTTGTTGTTTCACGGTTCAATGTTTAAAAAAATTCTGTGAAGCACCTGGGGTTCAAGGTGCTCACCACACATATAGACATGTAGATAAATTCCTTAATAAGTATAGTTTTGAAAATGGGGTCACTTGGGCGGGAAGGGGTCACTCTTTAGGCACATCAGGGTCTTTCCAAACAAGACATGGCATCCATATCTATTCCAGCAACTTTTGTCTCGAAAAGTGTAATGTCGCTCCTTCCTTTACTCGCCCTGCCATGTGGCCAAATAGTTGTTTTCCTCCTTAGATGAGGTACCAGTGTACTCAGGAGAAAATGCACAAATTGTATGGTCCATTTCTCCTGTTACTCTTCTGAAAATAAAAAATTATGGATAAAACAACCTTTTATGAGGAAAAATATTATTTTTCTTTCACAGTTCAACATTTTAAAATTCTGTGAAGCACCTAAGGGTTCACAGTGCTCACCACACAGCTAGATAAATTCCTTAAGGGGTCCAAAATAGGGTCACTTGTGGGGGGGCTTCCACTGTTTAGGCGCACAGGGGCTCTCCGTACATGACATGGTGTCCGCCAATGATTCCAGACAATTTTGTGTTTCACAAGTCAAATGTCGCTCCTTCCCTTCCGAGCCCTGCTGTGTGCCCAAACAGTGGTTGTCGACCACATATTGGTCATCAGTGTACTCAAGACAAATTACACAATAAATTTTAGGGTTCATTTTCTCCGGTTACCCTTGCGAAAATGCAAAATTTGGGGCTAAAGTAACATTTTTGTTGAAAAAAAGGAAAATGTTCATTTTTACCTTCCACATTGCTTTAGTTCCTGTGAAGCACTCAAAGGGTTAATAATCTTCTTGAGCCGTCCGAGGGGTGCAGTTTTTGCAATGGTGTCACTTTTGGGTGCTTTCTGTGATTTAGGCCCCTCAAAGTCACTTCATATGTGATGTCGTCCCTAAAAATGTTGGAAAAATGAGAAATTGATTATGGACTTTGAAACCTTCTAACTTCCTAAGGAAATCAAATGTTTCCAAAATTGTGCTGATGTAAAGTAGACATGTGCGAAATGTTATCTATGAACTATTTTGTGTGATAGAAGTCTGTGGGTTAACGGAATAAAAATTCCAAAGATCAAAATTTCAAAATTTTCAATATTTTTGGCAAACATTGCGCCTCCACCACTTCCTGTGTGACTGCCCGATCTCTGTGTGGTCATGTGACCTGCTGCCGGAAGTACAGTGTCCGCAAAGGTCAAAAGTGGGGAAAGAAGAGAAAATCGCGTTGGTAAGATTGATAATCTGTGTAATTGGATTCTCCTATCAGTGATGAGTCCTGTGCAGAGATGTCATTATATTACTGTATTCTGTATGGGGTGGAGTCATAAGGTAACCTGACTCGGAGAACTAGCCACATACCCCTAGCCAGTGCCAGCTCCCCCGCCGCCACCACCACTGCAAAGCGCCAGCACCAGGAACCCTCCCCCGCTGCAACTACCACAGAGCGCTATTCACAGGTACCCACCCCTGCCACCACCACCGCAGAGTGCCTGCTCCAAGCACCCTCCCCTGCTGCCACCACCGCAGAGTGCCTGATCCAAGCACCATCCCCTGCTGCCACCACCGCAGAGCACCAGTCCCAGGAACCCTTCCCCATTGCTACCACTGCAGAGCACCAGCCCCCAGGAACCCTCCCCCGCTGCAACTACCACAGAGCGCTATTCACAGGCACCCACCCCCGCTGCCACCACCGCAGAGTGCCTGCTCCAAGCACCCTCCCCTGCTGCCACCACCGTAGAGTGCCTGCTCCAAGCACCCTCCCCTGCTGCCACCACCGCAGAGCACCAGTCCCAGGAACCC
Source organism: Allobates femoralis (assembly GCA_033576535.1). NCBI lineage: Eukaryota > Metazoa > Chordata > Amphibia > Anura > Aromobatidae > Allobates > Allobates femoralis. The sequence goes on along the minus strand of JARQOC010000007.1, from coordinate 103,131,195 downwards.
TTCCCCATTGCTACCACTGCAGAGCACCAGCCCCCAGGAACCCTTCCCCATTGCTACCACTGCAGAGCACCAGCCCCCAGGAACCCTTGCCCATCACTACCATCACAGAGCGCCAGCCCCAGGAATCATTCCCGCCACCACCACCGCAGAGCGTTAATTACAGGCATCCTGTGCCACCGCCACCACTGCAGAGCACCAGCTCCAGGCATCCTCCCCCTGCCGCCACCACCGCGAAGCGCCAGCCCCAGGAACCCTTCCCCACCACCACCACCACAGAGTGCTAATCACAGGCATCCTGTCCTGCCGCCACCACTGCAGAGCACCAGCTCCAGACATCCTCCCCGCCGTCATCACCACCGCAGAGCACCAGCCCCAGGAACCCTTCCCACCACCACCACCACAGAGCGCTAATAACAGGCATCCTCTCCCGCCGCCACCACCACAGAGCACCAGCTCCAGACACTCTCCCCCACCGTCATCACCACAGAGCGCCAGCCCCAGGCTCCCTCCTCCGCCGCAGGAGCACCAACCTCAGGCACCCGCCCCACCGCTCCAAAGAGGTGTCTAGACACCCTTCCCCGCCACCACCACCGCAGAGTGCCAGCTCCAGGCACCCTTCCCTGCCTCCACCACCACTGAGCACGTGCCCCAGGAGCACCAGTCCCAGGCACCCTCCCCCACCGCAGAGCGTCAGCCCCAAGCACCCTCCCCCGCCACTGGCACTACAGAGCGCCAATTCTAGGCACCCTCTCCTGCCGCTACCACCGCAGAGCGCTAACCTCAGGCATCGTCCCCTGCCGCCATTGCCACCATCAAAGAGCTCTAGCCCCAGGTACCCTCTGCAATCACCACCACCGCATAGCGACAGCCCCAGGCACCATCCTCCGCCGCCAGTAAGACTTTATTGGGTCCCTAAGGCTACATTTAGACTGCATTTTTTTTCTCTTCTGTTCTGTTGCGTTTTTAGCTGTAAAACAGGAGCTGTCAAAAAAAAAACACACAAAAAAACGGATCCATTTTTGGATGCGTTTTTTGATCTGTTTTGACTGCTGCGTTTTTTTCCACCAATTTTAAAGAGCTCTTATGGGAAAATGGCAGACAAAATGCTACAGAAACTGACATGTCCTTTTCCAAAATGTAGGTCTCCTAAAGTGAAAAAACGGATCACCTTAAAACAGCACAGTCTGAATGGCAAAAATGAAAACCCATAGACTTTGCTGTGGTGTCATGTGAGTGATCTGTTATCTGCAATGCACTGCAAAAAACGGATCAAAAACAAATGAAAAAATGCACAGTGTGAATGTAGCCTTACAGTTAAACGCATATAACAACTAAACAAGCAAAACATAAAATGTAATAGGCAACAGAGTCTCACCTTTCCACTTGCTCATCAGGATTTAGAAAATTCGTGCCTTCAGGACTTCCAGGGCCACTTAATCCAATCCAGCAGCACCCCGCTTTCGGCAGGCACCCACCAAGAAAGGAATAGCGGCAAGTTTAGGAAGCTGACCGAGCACAGCGATGTCTTTTGCCAGGTGACCGAACTATGCCAACCTGGATATCTTCCTTAAATATCACCGGGGGACGGAGGACGGGGGACGGAAGACGGGGGACGGAAGACGGGGGACGGAAGACGGGGACGGAAGACGGGGACGGGAAGACGGAGGACGGAAGACGGAGGACGGAGGACGGAAGACGGAGGACGGGGGACGGAAGACGGGGGACGGAAGACGGGGGACGGAAGACGGGGGACAGGGGACGGGAAGACGGGACAGGGGACAGAAGACGGGGGACAGAAGACGGGGGACGGAAGACGGGGGACGGAAGACGGGAGACGGAAGACGGGGGACAGGGGACGGAAGATGGGGGACGGAAGACGGGGGACGGAAGACGGGGGACGGGGGTAGGGGGATAGGGGACGGAAGACGGGGGACAGGGGATGGAAGACGGGGGACGGAGAACGGAAGACGGGGAGGGAAGACGGGGAGAGGAAGACGGTGGAGGGAAGACGGGGACGGAAGACGGGGAGGGGAGACGGGAGACGGGGGACGGAAGACGGGGGACGGAAGACGGGGGACGGAAGACGGGGGACAGGGGACGGAAGACGGGGAGGGAAGACGAGGGAGGGAAGACGGGGGAGGGAAGACGGGGGACGAAGGACGGAAGACGGGGACGGAAGACGGGGACGGAAGACGGGGACGGAAGACGGGGACAGGAAGACGGGGGACGGAAGACGGGGGACGGAAGACGGGGGACGGAAGACGGGGGACGGAAGACGGGGGACGGAAGACGGGGGATGGAAGACGGAAGACGGGGATGGAAGACGGGGGACGGAAGACGGGGGACAGAGGACGGTGGACGGAAGACGGGGACGGAAGACAAGGGACGGGGACAGAAGACGGGGGACGGAAGACGGGGACGGAAGATGGGGACGGAAGACGGGGGAGGGAAGACGGGGGACGGAAGACGGGGGACGGAAGACGGGGACGGAAGACGGGGGACGGAAGACGGAGGAAGAAACGGGGGACGGAAGACGGAAGGAGGGGGACGGAACGGAAGACGGGGACGGAGAGACGGGGGAACGGAAGACGGGGAGGAAGACGGAAGACGGGGACGGAGAGACGGGGACAGAAGACGGGGGACGGAAGACGGGGGACGGAAGACGGGGGACGGAAGACGGAAGACGGGGAGGGAAGACGGGGGACGGAAGACGGGGGACGGAAGACGGGGGACGGAAGACGGGAACAGGGGACGGGAAGACGGGAGACGGGGGACGGAAGACGGGAGATGGAAGACGGGGGACAGGGGACGGAAGACGGGGGACAGGGGACGGAAGACAGGGGAACGGAAGGACAGGGGACGGAAGACGGGGGACAGTGGACGAAGGGACAGGGGACGGAAGACAGGGGAGGAAGAGGGGACGGGGACGGAAGACGGGGGGACAGGGGACGGAAGACGGGGACAGGGGACAGAAGACGGGGGACAGAAGACGGGGACGGAAGACGGGGACGGAAGACGGGGACAGGGGACGGAAGATGGGGGACGGAAGACGGGGGACGGGGGTAGGGGGACAGGGGACGGAAGACGGGGGACAGGGGATGGAAGACGGGGGACGGAGAACGGAAGACGGGGGAGGGAAGACGGGGAGGGAAGACGGTGGAGGGAAGACGGGGACGGAAGACGGGGGACGGAAGACGGGGGAGGGAAGACGGGGGAGGGAGACGGGGACGGAGACGGGGGACGGAAGACGGGGGACGGAAGACGGGGGACAGGGGACGAAAGACGGGGGACAGGGGACGGAAGACGGGGGAGGAGACGGGAGAGACGGGGAGGGAAGACGGGGGACGGGAAGACGGGGGAGGGAGAGACGGGGGAGGGAAGACGGGGGAGGGAAGACGGGGGAGGAGAGGGAGACGGGGGAGGGAAGACGGGGGAGGGAGGAGGGAGAGGGGAGGGAAGACGGGGGAGGGAAGACGGGGGAAGGAAGACGGGGGAGGGAAGACGGGGAGGGAAGACGGGGGAGGGAAGACGGGGGAGGGAAGACGGGGGGAGGAGACGGGGAGGGAAGACGGGGGAGGGAGGGACGGGGAGGAAGACGGGGAGGGAAGACGGGAGAGACGGGGAGGAAAGACGGGGAGGGAGGGGGGAGGGAAGACGGGGGAGGGAAGACGGGGAGGGAAGACGGGGACGGGGGAGGGAAGACGGGGAGGGAAGACGGGGGAAGGAGCGGGGGAGGGAAGACGGGGGAGGGAAGACGGGGGAGGGAAGACGAGGGAGGGAGGAGACGGGGGAGGGAAGACGGGGAGAGAGAGAGGAAGACGGGAGGAAGACGGGGGGGGAAGGACGGGGGAGGGAAGACGGGGAGGAGAGGACGGGAGGGAAGACGGGGGAGGGAAGACGGGGGAGGGAAGGACGGGGAGGGAAGATGGGGGAGGGAAGACGGGGGAGGGAAGACGGGGGAGGGAAGACGGAAGACGGGGGAGGGAAGACGGGGAGGGAAAAACGGGGGAAGGAAGACGGGGAGGGAAGACGGGGGAGGGAAGACGGGGAGGGAAGACGGGGGAGGGAAGACGGGGGAGGAAGACGGGGAGGGAGACGGGGGAGGGAAGACGGGGGAGGGAGAGACGGAAGACGGGGGAGGGAAGACGGGGGAGGGAAGACGGGGGAGGGAGGACGGGGGAGGGAGGCGGACGGAGGAGGAAGAGGGGGGAAGACGGGGAGGGAGGAGACGGGGGATGTCCCCAGTCTCCCACCTCCCGCCCCAGTCTCCCGTCTCCCGCCTCCCGTCCCCCGCCCCAGTCTCCCGCCTCCTGTCCCCATTCTCCCTCCTCCCGTCCCCATTCTCCCGCCTCCCGTCCCCAGTCTCCCGTCCCCAGTCTCCCGTCCCCAGTCCCGCCCATATTCTCCCGCCTCCCGTCCCCAGTTCCTCGTCCCCAGTCTCCCGCCTCCCGTCCCAGTCTCCTCCCAGCTCCGTCCCAGTCTCTCCTCCTCCAGTCTCCCGTCCCCAGTCTCCTCCCAGTCTCCGTCCCCAGTCTCCCGTCCCCCAGTCTCCCCGTCCCCAGTCTCCCGCCTCCCGTCCCCAGTCTCCCGTCCCCAGTTCCGCTCCCGTCCCGTCCCCTCCCGTCCCCAGTCTCCCGCCTCCGTCCCCAGTCTCCGCTCCGTCCCAGTCCCGCCTCCCGTCCCCAGTTCGCCTCCCCAGTCCTCCCGTCCCCAGTCTCCGTCCCCCCCTCCCGCCTCCGGCCCCATTCTCCCGTCCCCAGTCTCCCGCGCGGGAGGGAAGACGGGGGAGGGAAGACGGGGGAGGGAAGGACGGGGGAGGGACGGGAGGAGACGGGGGAGGGAAGACGGGGAGGGAAGACGGGGGAGGAAGACGGGGGAGGGAAGACGGGGGAGGGAAGACGGGGGAGAGGAAGACGGGGGAGGGAGGACGGGGGAGGGAGGACGGGGGGAAGGGAGGAAGACGGGGAGGGAAGACGGGGAGGGAAGACGAGGGAGGGAAGACGGGGGAGGGAAGACGAGGGAGGGAGAAGACGGGGGAGGGGGAGGGACGGGGGAGGGAAGACGGGGAGGAAGACGGGAGGGAGGAGGGGGAGGGGGAGGGAGAGGAAGACGGGGGAGGGAAGACGGGGGAGGAAGACGGGGGAGGGAGGACGGGGAGGGGAAGACGGGGGAGGGAGGACGGGGAGGGAGGACGGAAGACGGGGAGGACGGGAGAGGACGGGGGAGGGAGGACGGGGGAGGGAGGACGGAGGAGGGAAGACGGGGGAGGAAGACGGGGAGAGACGGGGGAAGACGGGGGATGTCCCCAGTCTCCCACCTCCCGCCCCCAGTCTCCCGTCTCCCGCCTCCCGTCCCCGCCCCCAGTCTCCCGCCTCCTGTCCCCATTCTCTCCTCCTCCCATCCCCATTCTCCCGCCTCCCGTCCCAGTCTCCCGTCCCCAGTCCCCAGTCCCCAGTCCCGTCCCGCCCATATTCTCCCGCCTCCCGTCCAGTCCCGCTC